>JANHFO010007768.1:122073-146874 GCA_032468095.1 Pareas carinatus
AGATACATTCATAGTCAGTTTGAATATATAAGCATAATCACAATCATTTGTATATATGCATAATCATGATCATTTGTGTATATAAGTATAATCAATTAAGTATATAAGCGTAAGATACATTCATAGTCTGAAAGTACGTAAACATTCATCATGTCTTTTAGTAAAGTACAGACAAAAATGATTTCATTTTGTCAGGACACTCTTCGCACTAACACTGTCCTGTGAATCAGCTGTTTAGTAGGTTGATGACATGAGGGAAGAAACTATCCTTATGTCTGATTGTTTTGGTTTGCAATGTTCTGTAGTATCAACCAGACGGGAGAAGTTCGAACAGATTATGCCCAGGATGTGAGGGATCCATAATTATTTTCCTCGCTCTTTTTTTTGATCATTCAGTGTACAGATCTTCAATGGAGGGTAGCTTTGTAACAATTATTTTTTCTGTAGTTACACCCCAGGCCACCCCAATAATGCCGTTGAAGTGATGACTCAGTGTCTTGAGGCCGTGCGGGTCTGGATGGGGAGGAACAGGTTCAGGCTCAACTCGTCCAAGACCGAGTGGCTATGGTTTCCGGCGTCCCGATATAGCCAGCTGACTCCATCACTAGCCATTGGGGGTGATATGTTGCCCCCGGTGGAAAGGGCTCGCAACTTGGGCGTCCTCCTGGACACCCGGCTGTCATTGGCTTTTTATCAAGTATGCTTGATTCGCCAGTTGCGTCCCTTTCTAGATCGGGACTCACTACGAACAGTCACTCGCGCTTGTCATCTCCCGCCTGGATTATTGCAATGCTCTCTATATAGGGCTCCCCTTGAACTGCACCCGGAGACTTCAGTTGGTTCAGAATGCGGCCGCGTGGAGGACTATGGGGGTCGTGGGTCATGCCCATATGACCCCCCTCTTGCGCTAGCTGCACTGGCTGCCTGTGGTCTTCCGGGTGCGTTTCAAGGTTGGTTACCATCTTCAAAGCACTCCATGGCCTAGGACCAGGTATCTGCAGGAACGCCTGTTGCCAACTAATATCTCCCACAGAGAGGGCCTCATCAGGGTGCTGTCAGCCAGACAATGTCGGCTGGTGACCTCCACGGTTAGAGCCTTCTCTGTGGCAGCACCGACCTTGTGGAACGAACTCACCCCAGAGATATGTACTATCTCTGATCTCTGGGTCTTTCACCGAGCTCTCAAGACCCATTTCTTTATCCAGGCCAACTGTCTTGATTTCCCACATGTCTCCTTGGGGTGGTTTTAAATTGGATTTTAATTGGATTTTAGCTATTTTAAATTGGGTTTTATCTTTTATTAGCCACTATGTAATTATTTTAATTTTGGTTTTAAAGTGTACTAGATGTATATATGTGTTTTAAGGCTGTACACAGCCCTGAGTCCTTTGGGAGTAGGGCGGTATATAAATCCAAAAATAAAATAAATAAAATAAAAATAAATAAAAATAAATTATTCTTTGAAGTCTATGTTTATCTTGTATTGTTGCATTGTCAAACCAGACAGTTCTTGAGGTGCAGATTACGGACTCAATGATTCCTCTGTAGAACTGAGTCACAGTTCCTTGGCTAGTCTGAGTTTTCTGACTTGTTTCAGAAAAAACATTCTTTGTTGTGCTTTTTTAATGACATCTTTGATGTTGGCTGACCATTTTAGATCTTGAGATATTGTAAAGCCCAGAAATTTGAAGGAATCTATTGTTGATACTGTGTTGTTTCATATTGTGAGAGGAGATAGTATAGACTGGTTTTGTATAAAAACAACTATCATTTCTTTCGGTTGTTATTTTCACACCACAAGGCTAGTTGTTCAATTTCTTGTCTCTAGACAGATTTGTTGCTGTCTCAAATGAGGCCAATCACTGTTGTATCATCTGCAAATTTTATTATTCTGACAGAGGGGTCAAATCAGGAGGACCTTGGATAGAAAATGTTTAAATCTAAATTCTTGTTCTGAACAAAGGGTTGGACTTAATAGTCCGTGTGCCTCCTCCTATTATTTTATGAAGTGTAAAACCTTAAAATCTCCTTTTAAAATGGGAAGCCCTGTTCTTTCTGCTGGCAAGAGATCAGAATAGGTGCTTGTTTTATGTATTGTTGATTTTTTGTGCTAAAAGGCTGTCCAGATTTGCTGTTCTGCTTTCTATGCTTCAAAAGGATTTTGTGTCTGGGCATTTTGGGATGTAATAATGTAATAATGCTATAGTATAAAAGTATAATTGATGTAGTATAAACCCAATTGAATACAGTTGAAAAAGACAGTAGTGATAGCTGTCTTTAGTTTTGGGCAGTTAAAAGAGGAAATGCTACAGTAAATTGTCCTTGATTGCATTAGGTGGTACATCTAATCATTGTTTGCACTAGGAATGCTATTATTAAAGTGCCCAACTAGGAGCCTTCATAATGTACAGTACCGTAGTCCTTCCCTTGCACCCATTTGTTTGGCGAACATTTCATAATTTTTATCCTGCCTTGCTAAGAAAGAAATAGACTAGAGATTCTGATTGTCACATTTTGTGACTAGGTTGAATTAATTTAACAGTTCCCATGGCAAAAGATGCCAGATTGATGTGAATGAGCAATGGGTGCTCTTTGTTTATAGCAAGTCAGAATTATGGATTATGGTGAACTGGAACCCCATCATAATGAAAATCTCAGGGGACCCTGAACTTTATATTCTAGTAGCATAAAACCCAGCTATGTTTAGAATAGCTTAAAAATATATAGTTGCAGAAGAGTTCAGTTTTATTTTTTTGAGGAGTCAGATGAACTCTGTTGTGGTGGTTTTTTTGTGCTACATGATCCAAGAAGCTAAACTATTTAGATGTGTCCGCTCTTGAGCAGATAGGTTTTAATAAAAAATATTGCCTAACCACTATTAAAAATAACAAAAACAAGTCTTACAGGTTCTGTAAGAAGGCTGTGTGAAAACGGTTTGAGATTAGACTGCCTAAGTGTGCTAAAAAAATCTTAGGATTTATGAAGAAATACTAAATGAAGAATCTGAATTGTTGCCTTGTCCATTCTGAATTATAACTCTTCTAATGCCTTGATTTCAGGTGGCTTGTTTGCCTCTACAATAGAAGGAGAATATCAAAGCATGTTTTCACTGCTAGATTTATCCATAAATCTGATAGAATGGCACATGCTTGAATTTGATAGAAGTCTGCCATTCATTTCTCTTTCATGCTATAGTTGGTAATGTTGATAGATCTGTCATCAAAACTGTAGATGTTTGCTTGCAAATCAAAATACAGTGATATGCTGAACAATATTTTCACTGTCTGATTTATATTTTGTAAATGACTATTTTTCCAGAAAAAGGTGGAGTTACTGATCTAGTCAGGAATGATGTTTGCAGTTTCCTTTTCTAACTGCTGCTTTAAATTAGCTGGCGGAGTCTCACTTCAACTGTTTCTTCTCCAACGCTCAGCTCAGATCCCTATTAGACTGCAATTCCAAGACAAACAGCGAAACCAGGAAGACAAAGTATATGAATTGCTATAATACATAGCTGGATAGCTGTGTACAGCTTGGTGGTATTGTGTGTGTGCTTGAGCACACCTTCAAGTCAGTGTTGACACCTGGTGACTGCTTGGACAAATCTTTACAGTTTCCTTGGCAAGATTTCAGAAGTGGTTTGCCATTGCTCACCCTAGGGCTCAGAGAGATTGAGGGACTCATGGTCACTCAGCTGGCTTTGTGGCCAAGGAGGGACTAGAACTCACAGTCTCCTGGTTTCTAGCTTGATGTTTTAACTATTACACCAAACTGGGTCTCTGACTTGGTGGGTTACAATTAGATTATCGTTGTAGAGAAAGAAAGCGGACAGGATTTTCAGCAATTTTTCTTTAGTGGTGCTTCCACTTTTAATAATGGAAGAACAAACACTAAAGGATGTGTGGAAGAACAAGCACTTAGAGGGTGACTTGACTTTGACCTCTTACTCTCGCTGGTGTTGTATCTTCTGATTTTCTTGCTTCCTTTCTCCTTTTCTACATCTTAAACGTTTCTTTGATATTGCACTGTGCTCTGTTAGAAGCTCTAGGTGCATGAGAGTAAAGATTGCTGGTAAATTGGAGAAGTTGAAGTAGGATACTGTAAAATATCTGGGATACTTTAATTTACTGATCAGTTTGACTGTTTGATCTGAGTGTGATTTCTTAGTGGCTGCATTCATATCCTGTACCAAGCGATCTTTTGCTTTCTTTTTGCCTAACATGTTATATGAATTCAACTTCTGGTACTTTTTCATCAAACTGTGGGTAACATAATCCATGGTTTCATGAGATGTGTGAATCTAGACAATTATTAATGTCATTAGTCATTCTGTGCCAGAGACAACTCATCTTGGCAGTTACCAAAGGGAGCTGTCTGCTAAACATAATAACCCTGGAAGATAATCAGGTGTGGTGTTAATTGCAGGTATACAATGATGAAAGAGACAATTGTTCACCCAGTCTAATGAGATAAAAAGACTGATAGGCAGAACCATTTTCTTCAGATACCTCCGAGATTACAGCTGGTCCTTGAGTTCCGGCCGCAATTTAGATTGGAACTTCCATTGCAAAGTGAGATGGATATTAAGTGAGTCTTGCCCAATTTCTGCCATGGTTGTTAACCAAATCACTGTATTTATTAAGTATTATGTGGTCATTTAAGTGAATCTGATTTCCTCCATTGACTTTGCTTGTTGGAAGCCCCTCTTGGAAGATTGCAAGTGGTGACCTGATGACCTTAGGATGCTGCAATCATAATAAATCCATGCCAGTTGCCAAGAGCCTAAATTTTTATCATGTGACTGCAGGGATGCTGCGATAGTCATAAGCGAGAGGATTAGTCATGTCACTGTTTATAATTTCAAATGATTGCTGAACAAATGACTGTAAGTTGAGAACTGCTGTTTGGCATATCTTTGACACAGAGCAAGAGGAAATAATGCAGTTGCACAAGTAGCTATGAGTGCCTTTGTTTGGCACATATGATACCTCTACTCTGCAAGCTTCATTGGTTGCCAGTGTGTTCAGGTTCATTTCAGCGTACTGATGATTAGCTTTAAAGTCTTCATGGTTTGAACCAGCTTACTTGCAGAACTGGCTCTTCCCAGTTGTATGCACTCATCTTGTTAGGGTAAGCAGAATGGGCATGTGCCAGGTCCCAACTCTTAGGGAAGGTCAACTGTCAGGACGCAGGAGGACAGCATTTTCTGTACTGCTGCACATCTTCCAGGATATGATTTCACTAAAGATCAGACTTCTTGAAGTCTGGCAGTCCAGATGTGTAGCAAATCCTGTATTTTGTTTCTGTTAATTATTGTTGTTGGTTTTTTCATGGCTCTCTATGTTACTTATAATTTTGTTACACAGTTTTCATTTTATTTTAAAATATTGTTATCTGTCTAGACTCAGGAGCTTGAGTTGAGTAGCCATACGCATTTAATAAATAAATAGATAAGTAATCATACACAAACACACAGTTTTGTTTAGATTTTTTATGGCAGACCCACTTGCTTAGATGTGCTTGAACTAGACAGGGGTCTCCAAACTGGTTGGGTAATTCCGGGAATTGAAGTCCGCAAGTCTGAAAGTTGTACTTCAGACATGCAAGGAGAGAAAAATATCTGTATCCCAAAAGAATTATTCTTTTTCCAACTGCATATTTATGGGACAATACTCTTGTGTGTTGTTTATGAAGTTTATCCTACACATGGGATAGCAGAGAGTGTCAACCATTATGTAGTAGTTTGCCTTTACTATGTGAATTCAGCAAATTGTGGTTTAGTCAATAAAGAATGGCTACTGTAGTTTGGGTTATCCATGAAAGAAAAAAAGTGCTGTGTGGGAAAAATATCAGAAGTGCATATTGCAAAACGTACTGTTGTATCCGGATCTGGAGTTGAGATACATATAAAATAACCCCATTGACAAGAATGGTATCCTTTCTGAGATGCTTGATTGTGGTAAAGGAATGCAGTATTCAGTCAATGTGTGTTCTTGTAAGTGGGCCAGTTTCAATGGCATCTTGGGAAGAATCATCATCTTGTAACCCAGTGCTTCTCAATCTTGATAATTTTAAAATATATGAACTTTAATTTCCAGAATTCCCTAGTTAGCTCCAGAGAGTTGAAGTCCACACATTTTAAAGATACCAAGTTTAAGAAAAACTGCTCTAAACCTTTGTATATTTTATTGACTGCTGGCTGAAACCTTTCCATGCTAATAGGCAGAGAACCTGCTTGCAGTTGGAAAGCTCCTCAATAATTTTGCATAAGTTAAGGTGACTAACTAACTAACTAACTTTCATGAATTCTGAAGAAAGATAAGAGAAATTGGTCCATTTTCCTGTCTCTCCCTTACAACCTCTCCATCCCCCCAAAAGAAATTGTGCTGTCTTGACCATAGAGAATTAATTCTTTATTTCAAGGGCAGCTATAGGGTTTATTCTTGGGGAAATTTCACTGAAAAACAATGATTCTGTCATATATTTTCTTCTCTGGTGGATAGGACAGCATTTCAGGGTATTTTCTAGTAGCCTAACCACCTGCAGTTGAATGAAAATCTTCCTTTGCTTTCTGGGCTTTGTCCTATTACTTCAGGCACAAAGATTCAAGAGTTGAAAAGCAAGAAAAACCAGCTCATGCAGTAATATTAGTACAATTTAAAATGGGTTATTTCTCATGGCTTATGTCTAGGTATCTCTTTGGCTTTATCATTTCTGCTTAATGCTTCCTTTCTTTAAGGAGCTGGATAATCATTTTTTGTAATGGGGGGAATGAATATCACACAGATCAGGTGACTTTTCTATCCACTCCAAATTTCAGGTGTAGCCCGTTTATCTGACAATAAGTTACTCTTCACCATAGTTGTTCTCCAGTAGGGCATAAAAGGTAAAGGTCCCTCCCCCACACATGCATGTTAGTCGTAGTCAACTCTAGAGGCGGTGCTCATCTCTGTTTCAAAGCAGAAGAGCTAGCACTGTCTGAAGATGTCCTGGTGGTCATGTGGTCAGCATGACTAGATACCAAAGGCACATGGAGCAATGTTACCTTCCCACCGAAGTGGTCCCTATTTTTCTACTTGCATACATGCTTTCACTTGGCGCATAAAGAACAGTTAAGTCTTGTACAAATACCATGAATTCATGGAACTGTGTAGTTTTCTTGATACCAGTATGGAAGTAGTTTGCCCTTGCCTTTTTTTGGATGTTCTGATGGTCCAGTCTGTTCTAAAGCGCTGGGATTTCGTGGTGTCTCCATCCAGATTCTTACCAGCTACTTCCTTAGCTTCCATACCTGGAGAAGACCAGTTAGGTCTTGCCATTTCTTAGGTCTTTTTGTCTTCAAGAGTACAAATTTTTGAATAAATAATAAAGCAAGCTTAACTTTTGTGCTACCAACATTTGAGTTTATTATTTACTAAGAAAATGCATTGACCATTTGGACAGTGTGATTCTAATTTGTGATAATTGTATATTAAGACATACATGAAATTATGTCTTTAACACAAAAGCTGAATGTGACATTTCAACATCTGGGAAAATGATGATGTTTTGATCCCTTCCCAGCTGTAAATAAAGTGGGAACTCATTTCAGGTTCAGTGGCAAATTAAATCCATAATGTGGAATTTAATTTTGAGCTAGTTTTAGTGTAATTAATGAGGGTTCCAGTTGCCTTCCATACATTCAAAATCAAGTCTTGGTAGGAAAAAAAATCAAAGCTTTTCCAGATAATTCCTCTAATTATTTCTGGTCTGTAATGAAGCATACTTGAATGTCAGAGTTGTTTTCCATAAATTTATGATCACAGGGTGCTAACATCCCCCTGGAATATCTACTTTATTATAAAGAGGACTTATTTTGTAATGATATGCAGCTTGGTTGTGGGTGTAGAGAAAAAAAAACTGCTGGACTGATAGTTCTGTTGTGATTGTCATTAGTGGGAGTAACCTTTCACCATATTTTTCGCACTTCAAGAGTTAATTCTTCTGCTTCAAAGCAATGAAATTTGGAAATGCAGAGACAGGGTGGGGAGTTGTCTTCATTGCTAAGGGAAGACATTTATCTTTTCAGTAATAGTTGTAGCAAGGACAACCTCAAAATGTAACTAAAGCAATAATCAAACAGTATTAATCTAAGGTAACAATCAGTGTAAGTCAGATCAGTTATGAAACGAGATTCAAGAAATGTTTGAAGCTTCATTTTAAGAAATGATGTCATATTAATGCCTGGACCAGGCAAACATCTTTGGTCATGGAGCTTGTGCTGCCTTCAACATTGACGATGCAATCAAAAAGGCTCTACTGATTGACATTTTTGCTCCAAGAAAAAAGAATTTGGAGCTTTATCCTTTATCCTGTTGAATTCAGTTGATGAAGGAACATAAGACAAAGAGGAAGAATATGTCCTGATTGTAATTATATCCTAGAATATTTACAGTTTTATAGCTACAGTAAGGAAGTGCCTTATATATTTCCTGTGATTGTTTGCTATATTAGTTCACATTGTGATGATTGCTCCTTCTGCCTGTGAACTAGAACTTTGTTGGTCTTATTTAAATAGTAGAGAGTATGTGCACTTAGGCTGCTATCTTATGTTTGTTTGGGAATGACTAGAGAAAGCTATTCCCAAACTATTTGAACAAATTATTAAGTTAGAAAGAAATTTGCAATGAAATCTGATATTTGTTAATCAGAAAAGTTTTGCCCATGTATAATATGGATGCATGATATCTTTTGAGTTGACTTTATTGGTTTTTTTAAGGAGTTAAACAGGATAATAACTGGAACATAGCTGAACATGTAAACAAAAATTGCTCTTTGTGTAAAAATTCTAGTATGACATATTTTCAAATTTCAGCTCATGTAGAGCCTCTGTTTGCTTAAGTCTTGTTAAAAGGTGAAGTAAGCAGGTAATTCATGATTCTCATTAGAGAAGGATATTTTCTAGCTTTGCCATGGGCTGTTTTTCAGAAAAGAAAAGTCTGCTTCAACTGCAAAGTTCTACAGATTTAGGAACTGAAACAAATCGGTCAAGAAGTAAACTTTTAGGCAAATGTTAAATACTTTTTTAGCAATACCATATAGACTGCATAAATCCAGACAACCACTAAATGGCAGCAAAGAATTTTCTAAATCTCTTTACCATTACCTAGTGACCTCCAGATTTTGCAGAATGCAGAAATTCTATTTGAATATGCAAGACCTTTCCTTTGTTTAGAGCTGCCATGCATAATTGCAATCAGGGCAAGGATTATGGATTTACAGCAGTGTTTTTCAATTTATAGATATATTGAACTCCCATAATCTCCCCAGAACGGCATTGACTTGAGTAAAGTCTGATCAAGAAGGAAAGTTGGAACTATTTTATTCACTGTGATTTATCGGTATTTATTTGGTCATATCCTCAAGATGGTATAATAATGAAATACAAAAATAGCAGAGATCTCAAGAAAGGGATAGCAGCAGCAGAGGAAAGCAAAGGAAAATGTGTGACCTGTTTAATTGTCATTACTATTCCTGAAGTGTAAATATTATATGAGGGGGGTGCTGTAGTTGATGGATTGTACTTAGGTATTCTGTGGCTTGTTGCACTGCTGAAGAACTATTTTAATGATGTATTTACTTGTCTTTGTAATGTAGGTTGCTATGTTTTTAGAATACAGTTGGCAGGCTTTGCTTTTAGAGACTCCGGTAAACTGGAAAATCAGGAATTGCTGGGCTTGTCAATCAGATAATGACTTGGACTGTACCTGCCTCCTTGCTAGTATTAGAAACAATCTTTATTCTTTTTGTTTCTCCTTTCCGCCACTGTTTAAGTGTGTCATTCTCAGTCGTTGTTGATGCTCTGAAATCCTGCACAAATTAGGAATCTGCTTTGTATTTTTGTATTTAAAAAATATTTTTAAAGTCATCCCCTAGAGACTACTGTTTCTTAAACTGGGAGATAATTTAGGGCAGAGGTCTCCAACCTCGGTCCCTTTAAGGCTTGTGGACTTCAACTCCCAGAATTCAGAGAATTGAAGTCCACAAGCCTTAAAAGGATCCAGGTTGGAGAACTCTGATTTAGGGCATATTGTATTTTGGGGGTAATGGAGCAATTGCTTGCTTGTGAAATAAGGATCTAGCTTGAGATTGCCATTGCAGAAACACTTGTGTAAAACAAGTCTTGGGTTTGTTCTGATATTTTTATAGAGTAATAAAATTATTCAAGATCATTAAAAGGGGTAGTTTGGTCAGAAATTTCCGGACAGTTAGGACAATTAATCAGTGGGAATGACTTGCCTCCAGAAGTTGTGGGTGCTCCAACCCTGGAGGTCTTAAAGAAGAGATTGGACAAGCATTTGTCTGAAATGGTGCAGGGTTTCGTGCCTGGATAGGGGGTTGGACTAGGAGACCTCCAAGGCCCCTTCCAACTCTGTTATTCTGTTATTCTTAAAAGGTTATGAAGCATGGCTGTAGGCATTTTGGTTTCAAGTGCCTTGAATACCTGACCATTTACTATACTGACAAAGACATAAAAGCATTTTAATCAGTTCTTTTTTTGTAAGAAAAAAATGGTACCGGAACTCATATCTTGTTAATATTTTATTAAATATATATATATATATTCAGTTCTTAACATAAATTGAATTTATTGTATTTAAGGCAAAAAAGGTGCTGGAACTGCGTTCTGGTGCATTCTATGACAAAAAACCCCACAGTTTTTAATTCATAACACTGGGAGGGCATCAAATTGCTATACTCTGTTTACACTTTTTACCATGCATACACATATTCTTTGTTCAATAAACAGTTTATTAGATCTGAGATGATAAGTACATCCAGTGGAGCATCTTCGTCACTCCTCATTGCTACCAAAATTAAGGCAGGGTAAATAAGTAATTACTCTTTGTAAGAGCAAGACTTCTGAAGTACATTGCTATTGTGTGCTACAAGAATGCAGAATTTTTTAAAAAGGATGTGATACATTTAGCTGCTTTCTGTATCACAGAAACTACTGTGTAAATGCTGTAAAACAGAGCTATTAAGGTGACCTTTGCATTCATTTTTCTGAACGTACACGTGGACGTTCTTGATTACACACCTAGTGTATGCTATCTATAGTAATTACCAATCTTTGGTTCTTTTCTAAGAATACACATTAAGTACATCAAATGTCTAAGAATACACATTAACTACGTGTACTGATGACATGTAAAGTGAGTGAGGATGGATGAATGGAAAATTGACATTTATAACATTATAGTAAGTATAGTAGCAATGAGAATCATCAGGTATGTTACTAAGAGATACAGTCAATGAAAATGATGCAAATTACAGGTAGTCCTCGACATAAGTCATAATGGTTGTTAACAAGTCATCATACAACTGTGCCTAATTTTACAGCCTTTTTTAGTGGCATTTATTATTTGTGGCTTTTGCATTGGAAATCTATAATACCCACAGTTATATACATAATGAGAAGATAACATATGAACATAAAACTGGAATATGGTATACTATTTGTTATGCAGGCTAGAAAAGTACTCATATGTTGAAAGGCGATTTTTATGCAGGACTCAGAAATGCTTATGCCATTTTCTTCAGCAATTCTGATAGTGAGTGTCTTTACGCATATTTGTATGCCACTTACAATTCTGGTAACAGTAAATGTACTAAGCTATAGTAAATGGGGATTTGTAACATTCAGGCCTTGTATCCTTGTGTTACATTAGTGTTTCTTCCATAAAATATTTTGAATTCTGGTTATATATGAACATGATAATAAATGAATGAATACATGGAAATACTACCTTTTTATACTATCATATATGCAGCTGACAAAGTGGTTTGAATTATCAAGGTATCAAGGATTTAATATAATAGTTTACATTTTTGTACATGATTTATATATATCAGGTAAAGATTAGCTTGGAGTGACTCAAGACAGAAATACATTCTAGGTCCGCTACATCAGGGATGGCCATTCTTTTGCCTGCTGGTGCTATAATTAAGAGCCATAGAGAATGGAATGATTGCCATGTCATACATATAGTGAGGTGGGACTGTGGTTTCTCTTTGAAGGGAAGGAGGCATTTTTGAGAAGATAAAACTCAGTTAATCCTATTTTCGCGTTACATTATCATTTCCTCCTGAAGTGGTTTTGAGCATTGCATCACCAGAACTCCAAGGTGTAAAATGGGGAATCTTGCATGTGATTTCTGAATTCCTGACAAAAAAAGAACCCATGGAAGCTACATTTTGGAAGTCATAGTTAACACAGTTCATGAAAAATATTCAAGAGTCACATGAACTCACATACTGCATGTGATTTATCTTTAAACAAATCAGAGACAGGCATGTTAAGTATAGCAACATCTAGAGAAAACACAGTTCTATTGTTTTCAAGAATATTCCTAAACATCTATTCTTTCTCTCATTTATTTCCTTTAGTGTCCATCAAGCATCTGAACAGAGACAGCGCAATCCAGGACATTAACTGGAGACTGGGTATGTATTTAATTATCCTTTAACTGATCTCTTAGCTTCATTTTTTGAGATGGAATATCACTAACAACAAAAGGTCCAATCTTTCCTTAACATGTTTTAAAATTTTAACTACTCTTTCATAATCTGATTTCTGATAAGCTTTTTCTCAAGCATTGCAAGATAATTTTAGAACCCACCAAAGAACAGTTTATGTTATCTTCAGAGTGAACAGAATGATATTTGTTGGGCACTAAAATGGTTTTTACTAAGAGATCTCTGTTTAGTTTTATCAAAATAAAGATAGTTGGGTCAAGGAAGTAACTGCAACTATAATTAAAGGCAGCAGTTGTTGACTAAAGAATCTGCTCTTTAGTCCTATAAGTGCTACTGTAAAAATAAAACTCTTGTCTGCTTTGCAGATGTGCTTGGCGTGAAGATAGTATGCTTCAGGATCACAGTAGTTAGATGTTCACATCTTCTAGTTTTTATTATTCATGTGTCAGTTATCCAAGATTTGATTTGAGATGTTAAATTAATTCAGTTCATATTATTGACTTGATTTGACATATCGGTTTGATTGGAGGCATTGATTCAAATTGTTGAATCATTTTGAATAGTAATATATTTTGAATATGGGCATTGGAGGAAGATGTTAACCTCTTAGTACTCTGATTTTAGGTAGTAATTGTCCATAATTGCATATGGATTAGTGAATATATTTATTAAATTTGCAATAGGGAATGTTTATGATATTGCATCATATTTAACACAATATGATTATACCTGCGTGAGGTGATCAAATTTTTGGAGATGATGCTGTCCACTCCATTGAGTCACTGAAACATAGAGGCAATGGGATTTGCTTCATCAAGACACAGTTGCTCCAAGAACCCTCCTCCATCACTTCCAATAGCCAGAGAAGGTTTCTACAATGTATTGGACATGTACATAAGCCGCATCTGGTATTTCTGATAACTCACAAAAAATGCTAGAAGAGGCTATGAAAGCATCATAAGCCAAAACAAAGTCACAGCTTCTCTTGTCTCTGTAGAAGTTAGAAGGATCTTTGCTTTGCAAAGAAGTTTATAGGAGGTGCTTCTGATAAAGCAATAAAAACACCCCTTCAGTGCTTTGTTCAGCTATAATTATTATATACCATCTTTATTGTTTTATATTAAACCTCCCAAGTGATGTGAAGATAGTTGTGGTCTACTAAAGTTCCTGCACTTTGATCCTCTGTGAGGGCTGCTTGGTTGATGAGACTATCATCCATCAGGATTTCACTTCAAGTAAAATAAAATTAGCAAAATTATCTCATGTTTGATGGGTTTATGCTACTCCCTGGAGCAGGAAAAGCACCTGATTTCTGAAGGTGAAGCAGCGGCTACAGTCTTGTCAAGGAATATAAATATTTTTGGCTTAGGAAGGAATCTGCTTCTTGGGAGAATTGTAAATATGTCTCTAGCATGGATGAAGATAAAATTCAAACGTGTGCCTGAGGGGCTGTCAATTTTTCTCCCTGAACACCTTGGCTCGTACATTTGTACGAGCAATTTCTGCTTGGCAATTTCAGTGAATTTACCTTGTATTATGCAAGTCTTGGTGATTCTTACTTTCCATCCCCACTTACTATGATAATGATGCTATCATGCCCTCTGGGGAAAAAAAAGATGGACCGAACTGAAATGAAAGAATAGCATTAATCCTCCTCATTTTTCTACATTGACCCACATTTGTCTCTGGTACTGAAGATGATTGAAGCTACAGCCATAGCAATTTTTGCTATCACTTCTCTCCCTGAAGTTCCATTCTCTGATCTTTGCCTGCAGTTTCTTAAATCTAAATGCTCTGCTTATGTTTCAGTAGCTGAAGCGAGCTAGGAAAAATGAGAGGCAAATTTCAGGCCATCTTCCATTTCCGTAAATAAGCTAATCATCATGTGTTACACTGAAGTGAGCAATATATCCATGTTGGGAGTCTAAGCTTTGTTTTCTGATGTTCTGAAAGGTTATAGAATAAGGTGATATCAGGAAAAGGAGAAAGATCTTTCCCTCTGCCTCAAGGGCAGGATTGGAAATTGGAAGCTTTGGGCTCCAGGGAGATTGGATAGAGTATTGTGGGAGGGATTGTAAAAATGGGATTAGGAAATGCTGGCTGGTCAGATGTTTACCATTTTTACCTTTAAACCTCCCATAATAAATATATAAATATCCTGCTCTAACAGCACAGGGACAGCAGATCTTGGACTGACTGAATGACTGACTGACTGAACGAACAAGCATCCTGCTCTAACAGCACAGAATACCAACCTTAACTAGCCATAGTGATTTAGTGACTAGTCTCTAACGTTTTAAAATGGTTACTCACATATTTTCTGTTAATGTTCAGTTAATAACTAAAATCCTTTCTGATCTTTGCTTGTGATTGCTTTAAAAAAATCAATTGCTATTAATGTTTTATTTTGCAATGGCAGTGTTTACATAGTGAATTAAATCTTCAGTCTCTACTTCCTGGGGGGGTAATTATGTGTCAACAGGCAGGTTTCTTAGATTTTGCAAAGATACCTATAGTATTTCTAAATATCTTTTTATAAATAAATAAAGCAGTACTGCAAAGCAAATCCCAGGCTTAACTATAAAGTGTATCTCCAAACCTGTCACTTGTGTCAATGTAGTGGTTTGGAGTTGTGTAGTATACAAACTGAATAAATAGATTCCAGGGAGTTCTTAAAAATTAAAGCAGTGGGTTAAAGCAAGCAATGGGTACAATAACATCTTCCTGCTTGTGTTTCTTATCAAATGACATGAGCCTGTGTTATTGGAGATTTTGACTAGAAGAAGAAATTAAGTTTAGAAGCTGTCAGTAATCTTAGTATACTGATATAATCCTACAGGGATGAACATAGTTGAGAAGGAGATACTGTTGTTAGCTAGTATCTTTTGGATAACACAATAAATTCAGTTTTGTATTGCTCCAATTTCAGGTCCTATTGTTGGTGCAATTTGTATTTATTATTTTACTCCCCTTTGTGTTCTGGATTTATCAGCATGTTGCATCTGCTGTTGCTGGATCTATTGATATCCATTGTCTTCTGTTGTAATTGATACCTTATATTCTATAGCTTCTGTTGTTTTTGTAAGAGTCGTTATTTTATTTTGCATCTTAGTATTTGTTTAAAGACAAATTGCAAAGTATTTATCTGAATCTAATATGTGACAACTTTTCCCCCCATTATTTGTTATTTCCTATTAGTGCTATTTCACTAATATTTCATTAATGTCTGGATTTTTATTTTGTTACCTGCCATTAAGTTGGATATAATTAACCAGAGCCCTGTTAAATGTTGTTCTTGTTTAATGACCACAGTTGAGACCAGCAGCTCTGTCATTAAATGAAGTGACAGCTAAGTGGGAAAACACATGACCAGCACTGTGTTTTCCTTTCCTGCCACTCCTCTGGTGCTGTTCACCCCAGCACTGAAATAATTAGCAAGAAGAGAATTAATGTTTGATTTACATTCATTGTAGAAGTCGGGATTACAAAAGAGCAAGTAACCACACAATGGCGGATACACATTGAAAGGAATGTGGAGTGGATATCCTCATGTATTCTTCATTGTGTATCCACATACTCTCTTGTAATCTCTTTTTCTCCAATCTCACCACTCAGGGGAGGGGGGGCAGGAGACAAACTGGATCAGACACAGGAGAGATTCCTCCGTCTCTTCTGCAGAGCAGAGAGAATGCATAAACAAACTGTGGGGGAGGAGGGAGGAATCTCTGAAGGCAATCCAATCCCCTCAGAGTAGACTGATTAGCAAAGAAAGGATTATAAGAAAATAAACAGGCAGACAGTGGGGAGTGGGTAGCACACTCAGAACTCCCACATTTCTTTGGATATGTATTCCCCCTCATGTGCTTGCTTACTCACTTATTATCTTCTCCTCCTCAAACACTCCACTCTCCAAGGGGGCAGAGACAATAGGTCAGGCATAGGACAACTGGCAATTATGTGATTGAGGGATTTGGGAAAAGTCATAAATGTAGGCACAAAGTTATTTTTTTCAGCACTTTTGTAACTTAGAATGGTTGCTGAACAAGGCAGTTGGTGAACAGTGTGTACCTGTGCTCTTTTTTTGCTTTGTTCACCCCCAGATAAATTCTGGAAACTTGTTGCATGTTGGTGGAAGGATCTTGACTTTTTATTATTGGACTGGATTTGGATTTAATTCTTGGAGGGAAAGTTTTTAGCAGTTTAATGGTGCAGTATGTGACTAACACATGTTTTTGATTATAGTTTAGTTTGCTATTGTATAAGAAATATTCTGATAATACAAGTGGCTATGGTATTTAATGAGCTTCAGACTAAATCAGAAAGTTAGTTTTTAATTAATAATTTTGAAAACAAATACAAACTTAAAACAAAAATAGCATGAACAATAATATAGTAAAGAAAAAGAAAAGAAATATGTAAAGAATCTTCACCACAATAGATATAAACAATTCTCTTAAAGTGGAACAAACAATCTCTTCTTCTCATGTTACATCTCTTATAAACAAATTCTTAGCCTCATTGTTTCAGTGCTGATCAGCAAAATCCCATTAAATGTTACTAGAGCTAACATATCTATTTTAACCTTGATCAAATAAATCAAATTTCTTTTACTTTTAACAATCTTGTTCTTTAGTCACTCAAATAATATCCTAGAATTTGAGTTCTTTTCCTTTTTCTTTGCCCTATCTTGTAAAATCCCAAAGCTTTAACAAGCCTCCTGTAAGAAATTTACTTTGAAATAATTTAATGTACTTCAAATTGTACCAATCTATAATATACATTTAGACTACATTAGCTAATAATCAAATTCTCCAGTTTATGAAAGGAATTGTAATGGAATGACATTTGCTGCTTACCAATGCAGGAATAGTACTTTTTTTGCAGGGGGGAGAGAAGAATAATTTAATTGTGTATAAACAAATGTGATTGATTGATCTATTCTACTCACTCAGTAAATTCATACACAGCATGTTGACAGGATATGTCCAGCTACTTACAGCATCACAATCTATTTTTTTAAATAAACCATTTGTCTACGCACTCTTCATCTCTTTGTATATTATCTTTGATTTGCTACCATGGTTTGCATTGTGTCTGAGATTTACATTATCTCCATAGTGGTTTATTGTTGATTAACAACCATCAAGACCTAATTTCTTTCAAGTTCTGTGTAGCACCTTGGATAGCTCCTTGGGAATTCAGACTGAAGGTCCATTGAAGCCACCTTTAATGTTGCTTTACAAATAAACAGCTTCTCCCAGGTAAAGAAGAAAAAACTATTGGGAGAAAGATGACAACTGAGACAAAATTGGATCCATGTATAAAGTGCAGAATCAGTCATTTTATAGATTATGTTTACACAAATAATGGCTTATCGTAGTGTGTTATTCTAGCCAGAGGATAACAGTATAACAATGAATTCTATTCTGTTAGATAGAACACAGAACACAGAAAGACATGGCATTGATGTAGAACAATGTTAAGGAACATAAACCAGGATACTGTCTCTCCAATTCTAAGGTTTTAGTATTTTATCCCCAACCTCAGGATGGGTTGTATAATTTTGGAGCTATAACAAATTATGTATTTTGATTTTGCACTTTTCACAGATTTAACATTGTTGCCTATGGGTTAGTCTCCACCAGTGAAATATTCCAGGATTACAGAATGCCTGGATGATGGATGCTGTAGCAATTGGTAACACAATCTAATTGGATTCATGGTCTAAACACTTTCAAAAAGTGAAAAAATCTAAGATATATATTTGCATATTTTTCCCAAATCTTTGTAAAAGGACACTAAAAATGTAGTTTTCATTGCCGTGTTTTTAATAAGCAATCGAATACAAAATGGTTCCATTTTCTTAAATTTGTCTTTTTATCTTTGTTTTCACCATATACAGTATATTATCCCAACCAAGTTCCATCCCCATTTATTGGTCAAAGTGGCTGGGAACTCTGGAAATTTTAATCTAAGATAACAAATTGTGGGAAAATGGTTCTCTTCTGAGTTTTTTTTTTAATTAGTTTATCATTTGTTCTTTTTTTCTTTCTCATTGTCCTTGGTAGCTTTTACTACCTGAATTTTCAAGTTATGAGAAAGTATCCTAAAATAATTTATCCATCCTGGGTTTCTTAGTGATTTCTTACAAAAGATATCCCATGACAACTGTTTTTATCTTTATTTCATATATTAAGCTATTGTCCAGTGCTTATCAATGAATCTTTAATATTTCTAAAATTGCAATTATCTGATGGTATCTGCAGATCGATGCACTTCTCAGTCAATGCATTCTTCTATTCCTTGATCTGAAGTGAAATAATAATTTTAATGGGTTGCATTGAAAAAAAATCAATTCCTGCAGTTAAGGGTATGAAGAAAGTATGCACAATAGTTCTCCCAATCTGCTTTTTCTATTCTTCAATCAGATACCAAAACAATTTTGTTTTCACAGCTTCTCCTTTATCTGCTGTTGCAGTATTCACATATAAATTAAAGTCCTCTTTCCTAGGCCCTTGGCTTCAACGTTTTAATGTTTTTCCATTTTCCTTTGCAGCATACTGAAATGCTCAGTTTCTTTTCATTTTCCACAGACTTAATCTATTTTGTCACTGTTTTGCCAATGTGATGATTGACTGTCATTTATTTGGATGAGTTCAGTTACTGTGAAAGCTGCAAGTTGCTAAATGTTATTCACGCAAGAATACTTTATACAGACGCTTTTAATTGCATTTACTTATTTTGTTTCCTGATGATAAGATTGACTGGCATTTGAAAACTATTTGATTTATTGGGATTTTTAAAATCTTAAAATGGGTGAGCTGAATGCCACACATAATATTTTTATTCACCTCAGCAGCACTGAGATTTTAGGAAATACAGGCATGTCATTTGTGCATGTGATAGTCCTGTCTTACGTTTAACACTTAGTTTTCATCTGTTTCCCACATTAAATTGGATTAAAATCTTGCTACCGCTTTTCAGCAGCCATTTTTTGTGGGAGGAACGGGTGAGGGTTCAGTGGGCCTAAAAAAACCTAGGGACCTCAGGTAGTTCCAGGCTGCAATTTGCCTCTCCCCACTTAAGTATCAAATAATTCTTGTTTCCAAATTACAAAATATATAGTTTCTTAAGAGCTTCTTTAATTTACTTTAACCCTAGGCTGAAGAAACCAATGTTTCTCTCCACTAGCTTTAAAAAATAATGCTATTATAAGCAATATAATTCTTCATTTATTTACAGCAGCTGGCTGGTTGTTTAATACTGGACATAGCATTTAACAGCTTCTCCATTTCATTCCAAAAATAAATAGGTCTGGCTAAGAAATGTTAACTATTCCAACAAAAACAAAAGAGGAACTCGCTATCACTATAAGTACAAATCAGTTCCCTGAAGAAATAAGCATCACACATAGCATCAGCTATTCCTTTGGCTGGCTGCTTGTTGAACAGCAATGGCTGTCTTTCTTTCTTTCACAGTGGCATCTTCAGAATTATACAACAAATGCAACCCTTTCTAAGTTCCTGAGTGTTCAGAATTGATATGCTTTGAATGCTTTTGGGTGCTATCCAATTCTATTGTTGTGGCATCTAGTTTAATACAATATGCACATTTGGCATAGTGATAAACATTCATTCTGGGATGTCTGCTTTTTATAAATGCTCAGAATTTTGAGAGTGAAGCCATTTAGACTGACTCTCTGGTAATGGAGTTAAATCCTGGACTCTTTTGAAGCGGTTGATGTTTCCAATACACATTTTGGAGAGATTTTTCATTTGTGAAACCTGTGGAGAACTTAATAGAAAACTTTCAGCATTTGGCTATGGTCAGTGAGTTGTAGGCACAACATATTTTGAAGGTGCCAGTTTGGGGAACCTCATCTCCATAAAATAACATGACTTATCACAGAAGAGAGAGAACATTTTCACTGATGATGCCCCAAATAGTGTTATTTAGTAGCATTTCTAATAATCAATTTGGTTCAGACCTCTCCTCATTCTTCCAACATTTTAAGAGGTATCTGTACTATTTTAATTGTGTGTATTTTGTTGTTTCTGTGTCCTTATTGTGCCCTTACTCATGGATTTATAGTTGAAAGGAGCCATCAAGGCCTTTAAGGATCAGTGCAGGAATCCAAATTAAAAAATCCCTGACAGGTAGTTGTCAAGCCTTTGACTAATCACATCCACTGAAAGGGAACCTTTCACCTTGCTTGATAACTGCTTCCCTTGTCAAACTGCTCTTACATTTAGGAAGAGTTTTCTAACATGCAGTCACAGTTTTCCTTCCTGTTATTAAAATCATCATTCAGTATATTACCTGCCATGAATGACAGTTTTTTTTAATCTTCTTCTGTGTGCCATTCTTTCAGGTATTTGAAGACCATGGTCCCGTTCCCTTCTTTTCAAGGCCAAACATTCCTAGTTCCTTCAGTCTCTCTTCACAAGGATTTAATTTCTAGTTGCCTAGTCATACTTTTTATGTATTGAGGGTTTTGTAAGAGGCAGTAAAGAGGCTTGTCTTTTTAAATGAACAGCCGTTTATTTACAGAACTAGAAACTGACAGCACTCATGACAGAAGCGGCAAGGAACGCCACACAACTTTTTTATATTGACATCTGGTCGACGGCAACCAATTAGAGCACCAGGGTTTCCTGCTCTTGTTTCCCGTGTCTCTAAACTCCGGGCAAGCTTGCAACATTCTTGCAACATTCTTCAATTGTCAATGGGTATTGGATGCTTCTGCAACTTGTGTGTATTAGCGGTTTTGCGCCATTTACCCCCAAACACTACAATACTCATTGTCCCTTTGAACCTCTCCCAGTTTTTCTGACTCATTCTTGAAATGTGTCCAGAACTGAACATAATAATCAATGTACTGTAGGTTCTGACAAGTGAAGAATAAAATAAGATTATGCCCATGATTTGCAAACTTTATCTTTCATAATGCAGCCCAACGTGTATTGCTTTTTTTTTTGCAGTTGCATCCCATGGCTGATCAATTTTCAGACTGCAGTCAATTACTCTATAGGTATCACGTTTCCCGTGTTGTTGCTATTTTTCATTATTGTATGTTGTATTCTTTTTTATTATTTCTACTTGAGTTATGTAAGTATAATATAGAAGCATGTTGCATATTATAGCTATTGGGTGATTCAAAGTCAAAATAAATGTATAAATTGATACCTTTTTAAACACTTCTCCTTCACCAGTTTTGCTCCACACATTCTGCACCATTTGTATACAGCATATTTCTTTTTCACAGTGATTTTTGGTTCACCATAGGTGAAGCATACTGGGGTAAATATGCTGCAAATGAAACTTAACAATAATAAACACCAGGTGACAAATACACATTATATATGCCTGAATACTTCTGTTGTCACTTCCAGGATTTTTTCTCTTTCAGAATTTATTATTTAGACTTATATACCAAATAAAACATAATCATTGCTGAGAATGAAGTACGTTCTGTTTCTCTAAAGTTTCATTTTAATTCCAATTGATTCCCACCTATTTTAATTGCATAATGATATGCTGTACCCTGGAGACATTTTCTTTAATTTCCCCCCTCATGTATATGACATATTTTCTATGAGTTCTTGAACACATCAAGATAAATTATGCTGTTGAGCGAGTTTCTACTACTAAAAACAAACTGAGTGAGCAAGTGGAGAAGTGTCACCGATTCCTGCTGCTCCTATTCTTTGATACATCTTGTTGTTTGCTCTTCTTTTACATGACTTGCATTAAGATGAGAATAAAGAAGTTTGCCTGCCTTCTAGATATAAATTCTTTTCTACTCTTCTATGGAAAGCAGATTTTCAAAATGGGCAAATAACAACGGAAGGAAAACAGGTTAGTTAGGAAGACAGTGCATTCGGTGCATTTAAATCTACCTATCTGCAGCAGTGAGGTCCTAATTCATTTTCTTCTTTTCCATGTAACTGAATCGCTGTTTATCCAATAAGGCGATAAGTTGGGAATCTTTGTGGAATTCAGGCAGTAGAAAGTTACGATTGGTGAGAACACAATTAAAATAGATTAGCATGCAGCCAGGCTGCAGGTTCAGCTCAACGTTGTTGTGTTAAAGGTAAAGGTAAAGATTTCCCTTTCCAGTCATGCCCAACTCTAGGGGGCGGTGTTCATCTCTTTTTCTTAGCCTAGGGAGCCAGCTTTGTCCAAAGACACCTCCATGGTCATGGGGCCAGCATGACTATACGCTGAGGTGCATGGAACATTGTTACCTTCACACTGAAGTGGTACTTATTTATCTACTCGCATTTGCATGCTTTTGACCTGCCAGGTTTGCAGGACCTGGGACAAGTAACAGGAGCTCACCCCATCATGTGGCATTCAGGTCTCGAACCCAGGCTGTCAGCTTTCTAGATGACAAGTTCAGCATCTTTAACTATTTATACATTTAAAAGTTATGCCATTTATACCCAAGAAGACTAGCATTGATTTAAAACAAAATTTGTCTCCTGGGTATGTAGTTGTTGATAAATTGTTGATCTCTTTATATGCATGTACAACTATACTTAGCTTTTATAGTGCATTTCTTTTTTATTATGAATTTTATTAAATTATAATATAACTTGCAAAAGAAATATGAAAACAAACAGTGAAAAAATAGGAAGGGGAAAGGGAAAAGACAAAGCAAAGGGAAAAAGACAGAAAAGAAAAGAAAAAGGCGTTGACTTCAGTTTTCCTTTGGTGCAATAAAATATAACAAACGAGTCACAACTTTTGACATTCATAATTTGAACAATTACTTCTATAGCAACACATCTACCTAATCAGTAAAACTCAAAATCAAAGCTTGTTTCTTTTCGGCCTTGAGCACATAGTCAAGGAGCGGTTTCCAGGTAGCTACAAAAGATTTTCTATTATTCTCTTTAATCAAACCAGTCGATTTTGCCATGTCTGCTAAATTCATCAGCTTCTGTAACCATTCTTCCATTGTAGGAATCATGGAAGCTTTCCATTTTTGTGCATAAAGGAGTCTTGCTGCTGTTGTCATATATAACATTAAATTTCATTATCGTTTTCCAAACCTTTGTCCATTAGTCCCAAAACAAATATTTCTGGTTTCTTCTCAGTTAACTTTCAGCATCTCCTGTATTAGTTTATGGATCATACTCCAATGATTCTTTGCTTTGTCACATTTATTTATTTATTTATTTATTTATTTATTTATTTATTTATTTGTTTAGACTTATATACCGCCCTTCTCCCGAAGGACTCAGGGCAGGGTACAGAAAACATGAAAAAAAAATTCACATTGAACTTTAGAAGACTATTTACTTCTTCTCCTTCTCCTTCTCTTCCACCGATGATTTTACCAGTCTTATAATAGATTAATAATATTTAACTTCTATTTTTTTTCAACAAAATGCCTTTGGCAAAAGCTGCAAATCTACCTTCTTTTTAAGAATTGTTTTACTCATATGAGCATGTCAATAAGTCAATAAAGCTTTAAGGAAAATACTATTCACATACATGATTGTGTATAGAGTATGAAGTTATATCAGTATTTTGACTGTTTGCATATGCATATAATTATTTTTCCAATAAATTAATGGATCAAAGCTATTGGTTTGGCTCAGAAAAATAGTCCTGTCTTAGCTAAATAGAAAATACTTTAAAAATCTTTTGTGAATTAATACTACACAATAATTGCAATGATATTTTCTTCTGCCCAAAATAGATTTTAATTCCTGTAGTTAAAAGGATTTGTCTATTTTACTCTTGATCACTTTATATACAAGGCCAAAGAAGACAAGGATTCAGCCCAATAATCCTTTTGCCTTTTGTGTGTCTTATTTTCACATTATCTGCAGATATTACAAGTTTTCATGGTTCCAGGAACAACAGATGGCCTATTACTTCCATCCACAGTTTTTCTTTAGACAGCTTTATGCATCAGGTTTGAATAGGAGGACCCTATTCATGGAACAAATAAAAGACTCTATTTATGGAACAAAGATCTGATATATCCCATATTAACAAATCAATGGTTAAGAATCTGAAAGGATTTTAAATGTGTTTGTTGGGATTAACCTGTTGTAATTATGAAAATAAAATACACTTCCCATTTTCATTGAACTGCCCCTGAGATGTGCAAAAAGAGGTTGATTGTCAACTTAATTAGGCTGGAAATACAAAATGATAATGCGTAAGTTACATATAGTGTTTACTTCAAAGTTACCGTATTTTTTGCTCTATAGGACGCCCCTGACCATTAGACGCACCACGTTTTTAGAGGGGGAAAACAGGAAT
>JANHFO010007768.1:191437-202461 GCA_032468095.1 Pareas carinatus
GACTAATGGTAGATGGCAGTCAGCAGAAATAGCCTGCAGTGCTGCTTTTAACCACTGCATCATCCTGGCTCTATTTGACTTTGATTAGATTTCCTGGAGAAGCAAAAATAATAATAATTGTAGACAATGCTTGGAGCAGGGAAATCTATGAAAATAGAACTGTATGTATTCCAGCAAGATCATGTTTATCAGTGAAAAAGTAAAGGGTTTATTGCAGTGAGAAAGGATTATGATAATGCCTAATTCACATTTCCCATGGAATTTGATTTCTGAATAATCCAGGAACACTAATATTTCATTCTATCTTCCAGTATACTTTTGAGCTAAGCATATGATAATGCAATTATGAATATATGCTGAAGTTAGATCTTTTGATTTTAGTGAAAATTGAAGAGTGGATGTGCTCTTTTTAAACAGTCAGTGCAATTTCTCAGTTGCTCAAGGCAAGAGACAGCAAAATTCTATTGAAGTACTTTAAATATTACATATGATTGTTGTTAGACATGATTTTTAATCTAATGCATTGTTACTATCCTTATGTCAGTAGAACCTGGAAAAGTATAAGGTTCTGCTTTAACATACTGAAGATGCAGCAGTGTACAATTGTGAAGTTTGTTGACTATAAAGCATGAAGGAGAAAATGGTGAGTATAAGAAAAATGAAAGGAAAGCTTTATAATAAACTGTTTTTAGTTAACTAAATTGAGACATTCTTAAAGGTGATTCATTAGAGATCAAGCAACATAATGAGGATATAACAATTTCCCATCTGTTTTAATATGATCACATATCTTGGGAAAATTGCGGATCAGTGGTATCCCCGTCTAGAGTTATATATTTAGGATGGGCAGTTGTATTGATTTTCTCAAATTAATATAAATAAGACCTTGCCTTCTGTAGTTCTAGAAGCACCTTCTTTGTTACTATCAAAAAAGCATTGGATTCACCATAAAACCTTGAGATAAACTTGGATATATTGAAGGAGAGCTATAATTACAATTGTAGCAGAAATGATGCTTTGTGATTATTGATAGGCTACAATAAACTCAAAATGCAAAGAAAAACTCATTTTTAGAACATAAGATTCAACCAAGAAATGGGGCCAGGATAAGAATACTCATTACTGAGTGAATCTCATTTCCTGAAGGTCTGTTCCAAGTGGAGGGAGGGAGAAAGGGAGATAGAGAATGAATTCAACCCTGAAATAAAGTCAAGGTAATAAAGTAGTCAGAAAGAGAAATTTGGGGGCAATTTATGTTTGAATTGCAGTCAGTCTTATATAAACTTATACTTATATCTTTGAGAAGAAGAAATGCTCATTCAGACTTTATCCCCAGCTGACCCCAAAAGCCCTTTATTCAGTAATTGAATACTGTACCAGGAAGAGAATGCTTCAGCTGGTTTAATGATTGGCAAGAAAGTAAACTATTGATGGTTGCACAGAAATTTTACAGAAAGCTAAACCTTCTCTAGCAGCATGTTTTGGGGTTATTTTCTAACATGAAAGTTGGGAGAGTCCTGAATCTTTGGACAGAATTAGTCAGGTATCGATTAATTTTGAACTCAATCTTTCATTAGCTTTTCATCCATAGGCATTGAATGCATCTTATTTTAACTGTGAAATTAAATACCAGTTTAATCAGAAGTAAATCTAGGTCGAATTTAGGGAGGTTTCCTTGCTCTCTATTGAAGAGGTAGAATAAGTATGTTGCTGAATGTTCAAAAGGGTTGTGGATAGCAGTTTCTTTAAGCGAAAGACCACAGCACTGTGGAAAACAATTAACAAATTGCTTCACAAAGCAACGTGCTTCTTCCTTGAAGCATTAAAGTAGACACATTCTCCAGAAGGCTGTACATGAACAGACAACATTCCATTACACTGTCAGCAAAATGTCTGAGATGATAGAAGGCGTTTGAAATGGTCACATTGAACATTCCAGAGGACATGACTGTCTCAGAACTTCGAGAAAGGATGCTTTGCTTATGACAGCATTTTTACAAAATGCTCTTTGGAAAGCTTTGCATATGAATTGGAGTGTACAGAATTGCTGTTAGAGCCCAGCGTTTGGATATGACTTCAGTAGTAGAAAGGGCAAGATGGAAAAGTCCCTAGTGAGGCCAACTGTTTTCCTAATGCTATGGGACAAAACCAAGCAATTTTTGACCCCAGAGGGGAGGTAGCCTCACTCTTCCATTAGAACCAACTCTTTGCAGAGATGCTTACACCCTGGAAAGAGGCTCTTTGGAAAGAAGGAACCATTAGGTTAAATGTGTTTTGCTCATATAAATCTGATTTGAATGAGACCATGAGTAATAAACAGACTTATCTGTCATGTTAAGGAAGTGAAATAATTTCTTAGGGCAATGTTGTAGAGTTCAACTAATGAGATTTACATGCAGTATAAAACTCACCCCGGAAGGGAATAGAGTGATAGAGGATGTGTGTTTCTGGATATTTACTGTGTACATGCACATTCATGTATGTTTGTAATTGCTAACTTGGGTCAAATGGAGGTATCATTTGACGAAAGTGGGTGCCCTCATTTTTTTCCCAGAAAAACCATCTATTGCCTTCCTCAATCAAGAACAAAACTATACAGGAATTTCAGATTCTGCCTAGACTCACTAAAGGCTAATATATAGCCTATATAGTGGGAATCTTCACTTAGTGACCACAATTGGTACTGGCAACTTGATCTTAAACAAAACAGTCAATAAATGAAACTGTGATTGTGCTTATGATTGTGCTCACTACAGGTTTCTTTTTTTACAACTTGCAAAGGTTGTAAATGTGTGGATTGGTCACAAAATTATTTTTCATCACCTTCATAACTGTGAATGGTTGTGATACAAGGCAGTCACTAAGCAAGGACTACTTGCAATAATGTCTGCTAATTTCTAAATAGATACAGGATGCAGCCTATATATTTAAATGCAAATTTATTTTGCAAGGGATAGATTACCCATTTCCCATTTTGTGTGTGTGTTAGTAATCTGGAGAGGTAGCCATGGCAGTTAATTGCAGTAAAAATGGGAATTTGTGACACCTTAACAGACTGTGCTACAATAAATTTCTTATGAAAAGTTAATACATTTGTGGAGACATGAATATACATAGAAAGACTCCTTCTGTCCATGTTCCTTCTCTGTTTGTAAAGCTCTGTCAGGCTTCATCTCCATTTGGGCCAACAGTGCCCTTATTTTAATATAAATAATGAAGCAAAGAGCTGGAATAACACACAGCCTGATCCCTGTGTTTGCAGAAAGCTGTGAGGAGAGTTTTTAGTATTTTATAGCTCCCCGTCTTGTCAGGGCCAGCTGCCAGTGTTAATACTCTCTGTAGTATATTATGAGCTAAGCTTGGAGCAATAGGAGTTGATAAAAACCAGGCACACATTATTAATGAAATAGACTGATCATGGCAATGGCTGGAGAGAGTAAGAGACAGCTAGAGCTTAACCACAACAAGGTAGGCCCAGCTTGGTACTTGGAAAATGGGAAGGATGGAGCTGAAAGAAGTTTGCACAGTGAAGCAGGCAAATGGGGTGAGGGGGCGAGAAAATTGCTGTTCATTTTAGTTAATAGAAGGGGGAACCACAGCATGGAAGCATCCAGAGCCTCGAACTTATGAAAACCTTCCTTTGATTTTATTTTGTACTTGACTCTAGCTCATTGAAATAAGTATGAAAGAGCATTGATTGAGAGTTGGGTAGAACAACTCTTATCCTTTATCCTCATTCTAATTGGTCCTTAAGACAGTCTGGTTAAAGGCTTGGAGGCTACATTAGATCATTCCATGCTTTTTGTCAATCTTTGCTGTCTTCTCCAAGATTTCAATTATAGCTGGGCATCAAGTATTGGGTACTACATTTTGTCATAATATAGCATTGTCTTGCATACTTAAGTGCCACAAGGAAACATGCTGAACAGGATTAGAACTAGTACCATAATAATAGGGAATATTTTAATGGCACACTACTTTGACTGCCATACACATTGCCTGTGTTATAAACGTGCTCTATAGACTCTGAGGTTGGATATATGAGCATTTACTTTTTTTGGCCAGATGTTAGTTAGGTAGGTCACCTTGGCCTCCATGATATTTCTAATTTGCAAGCAGGGGAGTGAGCCACTGTAGCCAATCAGCAGATCGGTGCGCCTAAGAGCTCTGTGTTTTAGGACTCTTTGTAGACTATCAGCTATTAGGTTTCTTAATATAGTGTGGCATCACCCCAACTATTATGCCAATTGTATAGTATTACTTTATTGTAAATAAAATAACAGAAATTGCCATTTGTAAAAGCCCATTGTTTGGAACATTTTCCAATGAATGTTGAAGTTCATCTGCTATAACAAGTAGCTGAGGCTTCCAATAATAGTGATAGACTTGTGCACCTTTGTTATTCCAAGCAGTGTAGTTAAGTATGATTAGGATATTTGACTATGTAGGGATTTGCTACAGGAACTGCTAGCTTTAAGACCTTGAAGCTGTTGCCTCTCTAACAAGCATTTGTGTTACGAACATTTCTTAAATTAAAAAGATAATCCAAATGTGCTATTATATTTGAGACTGATAAATTCTAAGTGAAACTTGGACAACTACAATATATTCTATTGCTTTGCTTTGTACCTTTGCTGGAGATCATTTACTTTGGGAGAAGGAAGAGAGGCAGCCTAATGTATGAAAGAAATAGGAAGAACAGCATTATATGAATTTAATGCTCAGAAATAATTCCAGTTGGTGCTTACCATTTTTTTTTAGTACTTTGATATATTTTCCTCCTTTGAAACTAATAACCATGTTATTCTAGGTTGTTTATATGAAACTAATAACCATGTTATTCTAGGTTGTTTATATGAAAAACATTCCTTCTGAGGAAGGATCTTTTTCTAAAGAAATGAATAATTGTTTTTTCATGGAAAATACATAGGGTTTTTTTCCAACCCTAAAAATCAAAAGGTGTTTGCTAGAGTGTATATATGTGTGTGATAGAGTGATACTAAATTCTGTTCTTGCTAATCATAACAAAAACTCTTACTCTTCAGCTGAACTAAAATTTTGCAATATAAACAGTGAGTAAGCTGGTTTGAATTTGGAAAGAGATTACCACTCTCCACAAAATAATCTATTGAAAAAGATACAAGAGTGTTTTTTAGCCCATTGCGACTGTATGGATACACTTTCTCCCATTCTGCTGAATAAGTTGCTAGTCACGTATCGAAGTATATTAAGACGTTTTTCTAATTCTAGCTTTGAGTGCTCTGAAGTTGTGATTTGAGAAATACGCTTCACTAACACTCTTACCCTTTCACAAGAATGCATAGAATTGCTTAATAAATTCTATAGATACGGTTGGTAGTAAAAGCAATTAAAAAGATTAAGAACAAAATATCGTAAATTCTGCCTGTACTTGATTTTGCTTCACATTTTCTTTTGTGGGTAAGAGAGATTGTAGAAAATTTACATTATTATGGTTTCATAATATTACATCACTCCAGAAATTCTATAGCCCTTCCAGTTGCAGAGGGACTCTGTATTCATCCTTTCATTCAAGTTTTAATGACTTGGTATATTTTATAGATACAGCTGCAAATGATTAGATGGCAGATGTCTGTTGCCTTTCCCTGAAGACCCTTCCCTTGATCTTGGCAGACTAGTTTTGATATTTCTCCTTCCGTCTTAGTATTTTTCTGTTATAGACCTTGCACAATGGGGTGGGACTTTGCCTCCGATTGTTTGCCTTCTGTGAGATGTCATTATTGAGATTTTCCTCTCCTTGCTATTTCTCTTCATTTGTCTTGAGTGCAACCTGAGGATATCTCAATGTGGGACAAGTGATCCTGTAGCTCACTGCCAGTTGAGAAAGAAAGATACCTGTTACAGCGATTCTGTTTTCAACCTCAGATCAGAGTCATATATGATGTGAACTAGCACCCATAATGTTTACAAAGACACAGCTTGCTTTCTTTATATTGGATTGGTTTTTATTGCAAAAACTAACATGAGTACCCTTCTGGAATAAGTACCATGTGGTTTTAGTATGAAATGTCAAGGTAAATAAAGTCAAGAATGTAATACAATACAATAGGAAGAGAGTTTACTGCAGAGTCACCATTTCAAAGATAATATGGCGTTATTTTAGGCTCTTGTAGGCAAGTGTCTATATTGTATCCATCACGTATTTCTATAAAATGCCTTGTTCTCAAAATCAACTAAGTATTGTATCTCTTTTTTTCCAGACTGAAAGTAAGAAATCTTAGGTGCAAACATGAAATATTAAGAAAACATGTTACTGTTTATTTATTATTTTAATTGTCCCATTTTGAGTGTTTTTTAAAAAAAGTAAATTAAACCACATTTAGGGACTTATAGAAAAACAGAACAAGATACAGGTTATTGTATTTATAACTCTATTGGATCAGTCAATTTATATCTAAATTTAGTATAGCAGCATTTGCTTTTACAGTATATGTTCACAGAACAATTACAAGTATTTGCATGCATGTTTTACATAAAAGCCATGGCCCACTGCAACACAGCTTGATTTTTATTGGCAAAAGGTTTGTAAATGTATCCTGAAAGTTAGATTCTCACAGATATCTGAATCCTAATGTGGTTTTTTCATTTTTGGCTAACATAATATATCGTGGTTTATAAACCATACATTATGGCGTCCTGCTTTGTGTAAATTACTCCACTATTCCTTGCTCAACAAAAGAGTTAAAAGAAATGGGTTGCTTATCACTTTAGAAAAAGAAAGAATCAGACAATATCAGCAATGAAGAAAGGGTCAAACCTTCCAGAAATAGAAATAATAAATGAACTGACAGATTTTTTTAAAAGAATTATATTTTAATATTAAAATAAATTATTGAAGTTTGGTATGAAGTATTTCACTGATCAACATAGGCAAATATTAAATACACCAATAACTGTCCAAGAAACAAAAGCCCTTAATGTAGTCAGTTTAGGAAAAGTGCAAGATCCAGATAGGTCGATAGATTGTATATATTGCAAAAAACTTGAAGAAGAATTGCTAGAACCATTGATGAATATGATGAATGAAAATAAAGAAAACAATGGTAGCATGAGAAGATGCATACATAACTCTGATTGGTTACTCTGCATCATTTCTTTCTTTGTCAATCATATTTATATAAATTTCCCTGCGGAATGTAGATTACAAAATTTTTTACAAAACAATGCTAGCTGAACTGTGTTTCAGATATAATATGCATTGATCAAACAGGTTATATTCCAAAGAGACAGTTAGGTTCATAATCTATATGATAGAACATATAAACAAACAGAGGAAGAAAGCTGCACGGATCTTTCTAAACATAAAACAAAAAACTTTCAACAGTTTGCAGTGTCAATTCTTGCTGGCTATACTGAATAAAATAAATCTCAGAGAAGAGTTCCAAGCTTGGCCAGAAATATATATCAATGTCAAGACAGCAAATGGAGCTCACTCTGCAGATTTCTAAATCAGTAAGAGTAAAACTCAAGATTGTCCACTCTCTCCTTTATTATTCATCGTTGATCTAGAAATACTGACAGGAAAGGTTGGAGGCGATAAACAAATACAGGTCCAAATCCAAGGAGAGGAATATAAGTTCAAATGTTATGCAATGATGTACTTACCATTAATCACCACAGAACCACAAAAGGCTACAAGACAGTTGCCCAATGCAGTTAATAGTTTTGGAGATTTTTCTGGATATAAAATCAATGTCCAAAAACCAGGAATAATCTGACTGTCAACCTGCTCAGTGAAATACCCACTTGGTCTGCCTTTGACAGGTAACAATCAATGAAATATTTAAAAATAGCAATACCAAATTATGCTAAGAGATCTTGAAAATAAAGGAATTTAAAGCCATCTTGGTTAGGATCAAGACAGGCATTAATATGAAGTATTATTCAAGATAAATTATTTATTCCAAATAGCATCAACTACAATCTCAGAGAGAACTTTACAGGAATGGCAAGAAATTGTTAACAAATTTATATGGAGTGGAAAATGACTAGAGTTATTATTTTTTTTTGCAAAATTCAAAAGACAGAGGTGGTCTTGCCTTTCCAAATTTTAAACTTTATCATAAAACAAATTGTTTTCCATGGATAACAGAATGGATAACATTCCTGAATAGTAGAATGTCAATATTGAAAAGTGACAGCTTAGCTAATGGACTTCACAAATATTTATGGTACAGGGAGACAAAGGAGAATAAAAATTTGGAAGGACGTATTATTGGGCATTGCTCACTGGTTCTCTCAGCCAATCTACTATTGTGGGGTGTCAGTGGAAAGATATTTGTGCCATTTGGGGCTCCTTTAGATTTTTTTTTTAAAAAAGTGAACGAATACTAAGTTTTGGTCAGTGGGCCTCAGGACTACAAATGGAGATAAAGGGGATGAAGTGGTTGATTTGATTATGTTGTCATGAAGTGGGTCGCAAAGTGGAGTGTGGGTTTTATGGGTTTTTATGTGGTGAATTTTTGAATGTTGTACCGTAAACTGCCCAGAGTCACCTATGTGTGAGTTAGGCAGCCATGTTTGTTTAATACTTAAATAAATACTATCCACTAGCCAGATTTGCTTTATAGTGAAATAGGCAGCATACAAATTGAATAAATAAAAGAAATTGATGTAATAGTTAAGGTGCTGGCCTAGAAACCAGGAGCAGAGTTCTAATTCTGCTTTAGGCATGAAAACTGGCTGGATAACTTTGAGCCAGCCACTCCTTCTCAGCCCAACTCACAACAAAAGGTGGCTGTTGTGGGGAAAATAGGAGGAGAAAAGAGTATTATTTATGTTCACAGCCTTGAGTTATTTTTTTAAAAATGACAAAGGTGGGACATTAGTACACACACACACACACTTAGGAGAGGTTTTTATCCTATTCTCCTCTACTGTATAGAACATTTGGTTACATGTAATAAGTTTTATTCTATTACTTTATTTCACATAAGCTGCTACATTGCTCCAGTTATGAGGAATTAATTTACAATTCTGTTTTCTCTTAATTAACATTTTATAATGAAGTATTTTGAGCATGGTTCCAGATCATGGTTCTCCTCTGTCATTAATAACTAATGGGCCAAGCAATCAGTCTGGGGAAGGGGGGAACTGGTGTTCCTAGTTGTTCTGTAGGCCATAGAAAGTGCATTCATGGTGGACAGCCCATGTCAAAGTTTAATGGTTGTTAGATTAAAAGCAAGTTCTACTCCACTCTCAGCCCCTGGAGCTCACTAGGGAACTTTAGGCTGCCTCTCAGACCAACTATCCTTCAGGATCATGATAGAGCAAAGTAGTTGGAAGGAGCACTGTGTAACTTGTCCTGAGTTCCTGAGTGAAAAGTAGGTATAAATACAATAAATAAATAAACCTTCCCTGAGCAGTGCTCAGATGGTAAGTAGACCGGTAGCTGGTACTGAAAGAGGAATCATAAAGAGACAAAAGCAAGGATATGAGGATAAAAAGATGCCATCTTATCACACATACAATGTTCTAGAAATCTATGGAGCTGTTAGTGGAAACTAACATGCCTTAAAAAAAATAAGATTCCTTGGATTTATATATAGACCAGTTCTAATTAAAATAATATCTTCAGTTTTATAGCCTTGAGAGTTTAGTTCTACTCCACATTAATGATTGTGCTATTTCTTTGTGTTTTAGTATGGAATTAATACAGTTTTATAAAGTGTAGTATTATTTTAATTATAGAATTTTGTCCTTGAAGGTCATTTATATCTAATAAACCAATAAGTAATAAATGCACTCCTTATAGCTTACATAAAGTTATGAATCAGAATCAGAATCAAAATTAATTTTTGCCATGTGTGTCAGGACACACAAGGAATTTGTCTTAAGTGATAGTGCTCAAACTATGTACATACACAACAGAATACAGTCAAGATGCATTCATAGTCAGTTTGAATATATAAGCATAAACAAATAAAATCATTTGTTATATGCATAATCACAATCATTTGTAAATATAGGAATATATAGGCATAATAAAGAAGTATATAAGATACTTATGTACTTCTTGATTATGCCTATATATTTAATAGTGTTTTTTAAAAATAGACTACAGAACCGGATTTACCCCAGTGTTATAAGCCAAGAAAAGTGAAAAAGATTTACAAACCATAGTTTTGCTTAATTTACTAAGCCAGCACACTGACTGACTAAGTGTGAATCAAATCTTAAGGTCCGCAGAGATTGCCATGGAATTCAATTCCAAGTGATCATGCATTGGATAACGATGGGGCCGCCGTTTCATAGAGGTAGTCTTATGCAGGCGTTCTAAGAGCAGCTCCTGCTGGATTCAGGAAGGTCCTTCTTAGGATGGAAATAAGATGCATGAAAAGAGGCAAAGAGCTGCAGTGTCAATCCATTTATTGTCACTCCTCATTGTACTGTAAAGAATTTAACCCACTTGGCTTGCCTCCAAAAGAGTTGCTGACAGAAAGGGCATCTCTAAAAATAATCAGTGGGCATTTCTGATGCAGGTTCTCAAAGCTATTCAGCTATCAGCCGACAGACAAACTGGATCCTGGAATTACTAGACAATCAGACTGTTTGACCAGGTCCTTTTGTGATTATCAGATCCTGGCTCAGCAAAATAAAGGACTCCCTAGCCACCCATTTGCAGGGCCATTTTAAGGAATGGGAGGGGGATGATGCAACTCCAGGTTTGGAGGCGTCTCCCCCAGCAAGAGTGTTCACAGGGGATTAAGCCCCCCCCCAAGATGGCAGCCACAACTATGCAAGGGAAGCCCTCAAACCTTTTGGGACCTTCAATTGTCTGGTTATGGCTGCCGTATTGATTTCTTTTTTTACTCTCAGTCACCCCTGCCCCCCACCCCAGCTGATGGATCCTTCCGCTGCAGATGGATTCCTGCAAAATGAGTTGACAAGGAGGACAAAGAGACAACGTGCATTCAGTTTTGGTCATCATCATAATATTAAAAAGGTGTCGAGACTCTAGAAAAAGTACAAAGAGCAGGCTACGG
>JANHFO010007768.1:202561-212725 GCA_032468095.1 Pareas carinatus
TGGTTTCTTCTAAAATCAACTATCATTTCCACTGTTTTGAGTGAGTTCAGTTTTAGGTTGTTCTTTTCGCACCACAAAGCTAGTTGTTCAATTTCTCATCTGTAGGCAGATTAGTTGTCTCGAATGAGGCCAATCACTGTTGTACCATCTGCACATTTTAGTATTTTGACATAGAGGTCTTTCAAAGTGCAGTGTATAAGGAGAAGAGAAGTGGAAAGAGGACACAGCCTTGAGGTCACCTGCACTGATTTTACAGGTGTTTGATGTTATTTTGCCTGGCTTCACCTTCTGCTTCCTGTCTGTTAGGAAGCTTTTGATCCATTTGCAGGTATTGTCAGGTACATTTAGATGAGTCAGTTTGTTTTTAAGAATATCTGGAATAATGGTATTGAATGCAGAACTGAAGTCTACGAAAAGGATTTTGGGTAATCAAGATGTTGGGGTATGTAGTGCACTGCCATGGTAATAGCATCATCTGTTGATCTGTTTGCATGGTAGGTAAATTGTAAGGGATTTATTAGTTTGTTTGTGATGATATTCAGGTGAACCATCACTAGTTTTTCAAAAGTTTTCATTATTACTGATGTCAGTGCAACTAGTCTTTAGTCATTTAGCTCTTTAACGTTGGATTTCTTTGGGACTGGGATGATAGTAGATTGTTTAAAGCAAGAAGGAACATAACACATCTCTAAAGATTTATTGAAGATGAAGATGAAGACTGGAGCTAAGTGAGCAGCACAGGTTTTTATATAAGCAGGAGTTACTTTGTCTGGTCCTGGTGCTTTCCTAGGCTCTAGTTTATGAAAAAGGTCTTGCACATCTTTTTCTGTGATTATTAGAGGAGGTTCATCCAAAGGGTTGGGGTTTGTAGTTGGAGGCTTGGTTGCTGTGATGGTAGTGGTTGACATTTGTTTCCTTTCAAACCTACACTAAAAAGTGTTTAGGTCATCTGCTAATTTTTGGTTCCCCTCGGCATGTGATAGAGGTTTGCTCTAACCAGTAATACTTGTTAGAGTTTTTACGTATTTGCTGGTTTGTTTTTTGAGAGCTTTAGATGCTTCTCTCTGGACAAATATATTTTGCAGCTGTGCTGTTTGTAATCTTTCACTGCAAAGGTGGGTGGCTTAAGGCCCAGAACCACATGTATTCCATGAACCTGTTTTATAGAGTTCCAGGCCTCCTTTGGACCATCATGTTGATCAAAGTTGGCAGGATGGTTTCCATCATTTCGATTGGGGAAACATAGAAATGGTAATGCAAGCCATAAAATCGCAAAAGTCAACAAAATGAAGGAAATACCCCTGCACCCAAAGAAAATATCCAGAAAATGCTTACCCTGTCTACATCTGTATGTGGCCTTGTTCTTTTACATCATCATTCCATGCTGTATAATGTCTTCCTCTCAGATGATTCAGATGTTTTACTGGGAGATGGCACTGACTGAATCCAAACCGTCTGTAATACACAGACTATGAAATCTTTTTACAAATTTTGGAATAGGGAAGCACTTGAGAGAAAGAAAGAAACCTCTGATGATTGTGCTGTTCTGTGTCCTAATTATTTTGGGATGTTTCTTCTTTGACTGAGCCACTGCTGCTTTTTCCAGGACACCACCTGTCCATGCTTGTCTAGCCAGTATCTCCTGTTCCTGAATATTTCACACTTAGCCTAGTGAACCTGTTTGCATTTCTAGACTTCATCTGCTTTCTTCACTCTTGAATAAAGACACATTTTGCAGTCATATACGCATACGCTCAACAATGGCTGCCCTTTGAACTGAGACAAGCTTTATTGCAATATAAAATGTGAAAGGGCTTTCTTTGCAATTATGATTTTAGAGTTTATTGGTTGGTAAATCAGTGAAATACTGATTAAGTCTGAATTCAGGTAATCCTTGACCTAGCAACAGAAATTTTGGGTTCAATTGTAGTTGTAAGACATTTGTTAAGTGAATTTTGACCCATTTTATGCTCTTTCTTGCCACAGTTGTTAAGTTAGAAACATGATTGTTAAGTGAATCTGGCTTCCTCACTGGATTTGCTTGTCAGAAGGTTACAAAAGGTGATCACATGACCCTGGGACACTACAATGGTCATAAATATGAATCAGTTGATCATGTGACCATGGGGATGTTGTAATGGTTGTAAGTGTGAAAAACGGTCATGAGACACTTTTTTCAGAGCCATTGTATCTTCAAATGGTCACTAAATGAACTGTGGAAGTCAAGGATTACCTGTGTACTCAGCCAGTTTAGCGCAAAAGTATACATTGAAGATGGGACCCATACAGAGAATCTTGAAGGTTGAGATTTCAGTGGTGATTCTAACATGCTTTCCTTGTTTGGATTTCCGTTTGACAGAATGACAAGCAAGATCCATTGGAAAAAATAAGAGGCATATTTTGGTACCTAACTTGGTTGAAAGCCCCAAAGAAAGAACTTAAAAATGTAATGTACAAAGGCAAGTCAGTGCTGTGTCAATTGAAAAAAAAAATTCTTTTGGGGGCAGAATCAATAGAGTCAACAGATAATGAAAATAGTAACACAACATTTATTATATGCTTTTGATATATAAATGAACACAATAATTGTTCTGATGTCTTTGCTCCACTTCTAGATGGGAATAGAAGATATGGGGACAAAGGAGCTTTTTTTTCTTATTAAGTAATACATCTGATTTCCAGTATATATATATATATATATATATATAGAAAAAAAACATTCAAATACCCGAAAGATGCATGCAAGAAATGCAGAACCAATCCAGTTTATTAGCAGACTATTGAATCAATAGAGAAAAAACTCAGATGATGATATGAAACAGAAGATGCTGAAAATCAAGTGTTTTATTGACACGAAATATTTCAGCTTCGTTCTGATAAAAATCAATAAAAAGATTTAATCAATTATTACTTACTAATCTGGAAATAAATCAGATATTTCTATGAAGAAATTTTATCTGTCTTGATTAGGAATAATTAAAATGAATATTTTAACAAGATTAAAGTTTCTGTTACAAATAATTATGAATTATTCCAACCTTTTTGTGAATAAAGCATTAAATGACTGATATAGACTAGTAATGAATTATATACAGTACATTTAATAAAAGGCTAATGATCAAATTCAGAAACTTGTAGAATTCAAAGGAACAAGAAACCTTAGCAACTATGAAAATATATGAATTTCAGAATGGATCATAATTCTTTATGGTTGTATCATGTTTGTGGAAGGGGGTGACATTTTAGAAGGGTTCCAAAGATATATCTGGATTGACATAAACAGAAATAAATAAATTTCAAGAGTCTACATAACATTAAGTAACTTATTGTTTGGGTCAAATGCAGAAAAAGAATAAGCCCTGATTTTGTGTCGTTATTGAATGACTATATTATGATTAAACTTTGTTCAGTGGAGACCAAAATCAATGGATTTATTTTTTGGTTATCTGCTTCTATTTCATTGTTTAATTTTATTATGATCTCTATTACCTGGTTTTCGATATTCCTTTAGACCTTACTTGAATTCATATTACAACAATTTTTTTCTTCTTTAAAATTCTAATATAAAAGTAATCAAATAAAATGATAAAATGGGGGAGGCAAAATTAACACAAATGCAGACCAGGGGCCACTGATACCCACTGCACATTTAATCATGTTAAGTCTCATTTTGTCATGGCCGCAGAGCAACACTGCGAGATGTGAGCAGACAAGGTCCCACTGGACACTGCTCCACTAATTCAACAGCCACTGCATCAAATGCTGACACCCTCTTTGATCCCTCATCAGCTAGGACTAATCCTTAGTTAGCCAACATGAGCAAACCCCTTCAGCCTGAAAACCCTGCACCTCATCAAAGAAAAACGCCTTGTGAGCAAGCAGCAAGACTCTAACTTTGCAAGCAGGACGGGTGCCTCATTATTAGCAACAGCTGAGCCAGGAAAGGGCTTTTTCTACTCTTGCTGGGGAGAGAATTTATACTGGGCAAGGATTGCCTTCTGTTGCTAGAAGCAACTTCGATGTTTAGCTTTGTGTATTCTTGCTGTTGACCCCTGCTACGTTTTCGATCTTAGCACGTTCCTGACCAAGTCTTGGCTCATCCCGCTCTACCTTTCAAGACATTTTGAGTTTCTGATTATGGACTGTACGACTCGGATTACATCGTCTCTTCAGCCTCTAGTAAGCTGCCATGCACACACATCCTCTTCCTCTTCCTCCTGCTCCCTAACTACTTTTCTGTTACCTCCCCATACCTGTCTGCTGCCATCTATCCTTACAAGCTTCCTGACGCCCTCCCAAGTCTTGCTTCAAATGCTCTGCTCATTTGCTCTCCTCCAACTTTCCTTGTGCCTCCCATTTTTTTACCCTCCTCACTGCATTCTGATCAAAATTCCTTCAAAGTTTGTGTTCTCCTGCTCAGCACCTCTGCCTGCTTCACACCTGCATTTTTTGGCTGCCAGTTGCACGGGCATTTATAACTGCCTTTGCTGAAGTCAGGACACAAAGCATTTATGGATGTGTTTATTTAACTGTATTTGGAACCCAGCCCAATTGGGACAGTTTACACCAGTATAAAATCGGAATGTAAATAATATTTGTTTAAAAATGGTCACTTATACTCACCCCAGTTCAAATGGCATGTTTGAACAATGTGGTGTTTAAAGCTTTTCAAAATGCAAGGAAGGTTGAGATCAAAAATATGTCCTGGAATGTATGTACCAAAGTATGGATATTACCACTGATAAAGCCTGCTGCTAGCCACATTCCATGTACTTCATTTTGTGATGTGTACAGTTGATACCCAGCTAAATTTTAAACCAGTACTTCAAGATCAAGTAATAAAACTTTATCAACTTGTGTTTTGGAAAGAGTTTGAGTAATATAAACTCTTGTTCTGATCCAGCAAAAATATCGTGGTATATCTTGCACTAAAAATTGGTTTTCCCTTTTCAAAATTTATATAGCATGTACCTTAAGTTGGAGAAAATTGTATATTATTACTATTTTCTGTAGCTGTCAATTTTTACAGTTAGCTGTACTTATCATTTCATTCCATTCATATGGCAGTTGATCTAATCAAAGTAACTCTGAGCGACTAACAACAGTTAAAGAATTTTAAGAATATTTAACTTTATTTTAAATAACTAGGATGTAAGTGGAAGTCTGCACTGTAGCTTAAGTAGATTTGCACGTTTTTTAACCGGTTCTCCAACTAGAAAGCAGGTTAAAGGCCTTGAATCTCATCACTAGAGAACAATGTTTGCCTAGAATGTGGATTCATTTCTAAGAGGAGTGATTTAACAAGCCGACTAGCTGCTGTTACATCTTTCTTTCTTTCCCTGGCTCATAGTATCTAGATGAGTCCATTACCATTCATTATTCAGTGTCTCTCCTTGCATCATTTGTTGACTATGGCAGAAATGAGCCAGTAGACACCATGCAGTAATGTCACTTCATGCTTACTTTTATTTACCGTATTTACTATATTGCATTTTAATTCTACTTTCGAATAAATACGATCACCAAAATGGGATTTTTTTTTTAAATAAGAGGACACTGCTAGAGTTATCTGTACTGTACTGAGCTATTGTTATCATTATTGGTTAAGCACGCCTGTGATCTTGCATTGTTGCTTGGTTACTTTGGGCTGCCTGATTCATTAAAGCAAGCAGCTGCAAAACCTGCTCTTGACTATAGAGTGCCTTGTTTTGATCAGTATAAAATCTCTGATTTGATTATATAGTCTTAATTTCACTTAAAGGGCAAAAAGGGTCAAGAGATGGAGAGCTGGGGAATACAGAGAAAAAGAAGATTAGTGTTACAAGACCAGAATGAAACAGTGAATTATGACATCTTGGTGCTCTCTGTGCTTGGTTGTTTGTTTACATGTGTTTCATTGCCCAACTAAGAAGCAACATCAGTGCAAGCGACTGTAGAGTTTGTTCCTTATTCATATGCAGTAGCTTGCCCTGCCAGTTTTAGTGGAGGTGCAGTTTTCTCCCTGTTAATTCCTTAATAAATTACTGGCAGGACAAGCTACTCTGTGAGAAATTAGGACACCAGTTGAATACAGAGAAATTCAAATAATATGGCTTTTTTTTGCTATAGAGGTGGAACGGTTTTTATTTTTTAATTTTAACTGCTGTTCTTGTAGATAAAGAAGGCGATCTCCTTGTTTTGAGAAATCTTTAATATTTTGTGCCTCATTAAATGCAAACTTTGAGATGTTTCAGAGACCTATACAAGTACAGTAGTCCTTGACTTACAACAGGTTTTTTTAAATGATCATTCGAAGCTGGAATGGCACTGAAAAAAGTGACTTGTGTTGACTGTTTTTCACACACCGCTGTAGCATCCCCGTGGTCGTGTGATCAAAATTCAGATGCTTGGCAACTGACTCATATTTATGATGGTTGAAGTGTAGTCGAGTCATGACATCCCCTTTTGTGGTCTGACAAGCAGACAGTGGGGAAGCCAGATTCACTTAACAACCGTGTTGCTAGCTTAGCAGCTGCCATGATTCACTCAAAAACTCTGATAAGAAAGGTCATAAAACGGGATAATATTCACTTAATGTCTCACTTTGCCACATAAATGTTGCACTCGATTATGGTAAAAAGTCGAGGACTACCTATCGATGAAAAAGTAGATGCTCATGAGATGGGTGACGGCAGAAATAAAACTGTCAAGGTAGATTGATTTTAGGCCCTTTGGATCTTTTGAACAAAGCTTTATTGCAAAAGTGTGCATGGGAACCTACACAGATGAGCTGTATTTAGATCCAGGAATACTTAGTACAACTGCAGAAACTTGCTAAAAGGCACTAATCCATACCAGTCTGTGGAGGTCCTCATGGAAGCCATTGTCCTTCACTTTCATAAGTCCAAACAGGAACTGTTTACCAGAAAACAAAATACAAATTCCATAGCAATCTGGGATTAGGGTGGGGAGTTCTTGGGAGTGTATAGCATTTAAATCCGTTGTTTTCCTTTACTATATTCTTCCTGTCTTAATTTCCACCTTAACTAGGACTTCTTCCGTTCTCTTGCTGTCAGTAACTCTCTTTGAATTTATAAATACAAAGATTAAATCCTAATACCAAGAAAAGTATAAAAAGAGAAATGGAGAGCTAAAAGATTTCTCTTTCCTCCAGACAAATATAAGCAACTTCAGTAACTCTAATGTTATTTTTTTTAAAAAATCTCTACTTCCCATATCTTATCCCTTATCAATAATCAAATTATAAAAACTCATTAGTCCTTATTAGCAAATGTTTATTAAGCGCTACCAGAAAAAGTAACATACTGTATTTTAACCATAATCTAATAAATCCATTTTGTATTCCAATTTAACGCTTTCTCTAAGAAATGCAACTCAGAATAAGAACAATACATGAAGGTGCAGATGGATGAATTCTAATTTCCGAGTCTCTTGATTTGACTCTGGTTCTAATGAGATCTTATTCCTTTCTGGCAAATGGTTTGATAGCTTGGTAGTGTCACTGTGAAGTCAGTACGCTGATGTCACCTGACTAATCAGCTATGGTTGAGTCCCATGTTAAAAGAGAAGGATTCTATTTGTTTTTGGATCTAAATTTTGAATCTAGGTTGGTTGAATCTGAAATGTTGGCATAGATTGGAGTATGTATTTCCAGTCCCTTCTCTTTTGCAGTATAGTCATAATGTGCTTTTGCTAAGTCTATATTTTTGGTACTTCATTGTTTAATGTTTGGATACATTAAATCCACCTTAGTTGTGATCCATGTTCCTTTGAGGAATTGCGCAGAATTAATGCTAGTTAGTGGTGACTTGTGTAATGGTTTTACAACAGGAAGAAAGCCAATTTAATCTCTAAATCTCCTCAATTCATTTTATTTTTTATTTTTTAAATTTATTTCTTTATAAAATAAAAAAATAGTAAATATTTCAACAAACATCAGTCGAGTGAGTATACAATTAGTCATATTGAGTACTTTTTCACACAATCTTCTATTTTCCAACACATTTAAATTCCTGTTCCTTCAGTCTCTTGTTCAACCATCTATAGAAAAAATTCCAAGTTAGGAAGTATACCGATTCTTCTTTTTCTTTCAATCTCAAAGTTGGTCCGCACATTACAGCACATTCTAATATTTTCTTAATTACTTCTTCTGGTGGAATTGCTTCTCTTTTTCCAATTCTGAGCAAAAACAATTCTTACAGCTGTCAATATATGTACAGATGTAAATAAAGATACTGCTTATCAATGTTTTCTGGAACTATGCCTAGTAAAAAAAATGCTCAGGTTTAAAATTTATCTGTATTCCTAACATTATTTATTTATTTATGTATTTATTTATTTAGATTTAGATACTGCCCTTCTCCCGAAGGACTCAGGGCGGTGTACAGAAAACATAAAAATTTAACATTGAACTTTAATTTCTTGTAACCACATATGTATTTTTTCCCAATTTTCTTCAGCATTTATACAAGTTTACCACATATGATAATGCATGCCTTTGTTACATTTACATATCCAAAATTTATCCGATACCTCCTTAAACATTTTTGCCATTTTAAACAGTGACATATACCACCTTTAAAATGTTTTGTATACATTTTTTTAATATGCTGTCACTTTTGTCATTCTAAGATTTTTCTCCCACAAATTTTGCCATCTGTCTATATTTATAGGATATGTAAAAACTTTTGCCCATGTTATCATTGTTTCATTTTCCTTAAACATTCCTTGAAGACCTTCCCTGCTCGCTCTGCCAAATAATTTCATGCCGGGTGGGGAAATGCTATTTAGCTACGTTTGATTCTATTTTTGCTCAAAACATTAATGACTTGTGAAATCTTGTGCATTAATTATGACCAATAGTACTAGCAATTGTATAAGAAAAAATCCGTTGAAGTGTGTTGTAGATTGCTTTCAGAAGTTGAGGTTTGCATGTCCTGCCACTTTGAAGGAGCATCTATTAGGATCAATTTTCCTATCAAGATAGAAAACAGTGAGGTAGTTGGTGCATATATTTTAGTCAGTCTTCAAAGTATGGATTAAATTCCTCAATTTTCCTAAAATGAACTTTAGTAATTTATTTTATAACTTATTTATTTATTTATGGTCCAAGAGCAAGTGACAGAATTTTTAAAAATACTGCATATTTTATAATTAATAAATCCTATAAAATTAATATTTTATTGAAGGGTCTAAACACTTTCTATCAGGTAAGAGCTATAAAGAAAAAAAGCTACTGCCCTCAAAATACCTGGACTTTGGTCATTTAATAAGAATACTTGAAATTTATCATGAATGGAGTTTATCATTCTAAAGAGGTTGCATTACCTCTGATTGCTGGTAAGGCCTTACATTGCCACTGTTACAATCTCTGCTGCTGAAGAAAAGATAGTAAATCCAAACCAGAAATGGCTTATTGAAAAAGTAACACTTACACACACCACTCTTTAGAAGGAGCAGTGAGCATAGAGTCTTCTAATTCCAGTAGAGAAAGTCCAGTTTGAGTATATAGTCTCTAGAAGGGAAATGGGTAAAAAGAGATATTGCAGAAGCTTTAGCCTCTGATCAATAGAGTCTGCATCATCAGAGATGAAGGGATTTTTCTTCTGAGAAAGGACATACAAATAAGAATATGACCTACAAAGATAATTGAATGACATAACTCTAAGAAAATTGATCACTTTGCCATTGCCTGTCATGTTTAACCTTTTGCTCTTGGTTGATGTATGACGGAAAGGTCTGCTGCCAATCAGCTCATCTACCCTCAAATGTAACAAGGGAGAATGGGCCATTTGGCCGTTCCACTCTCATGTAATGTACATTTCGAAAAAAAGGAAACCATAACATGATACATAAATCATAAGGAAATCAACATTCACAGGTATAATCCTTTCATTTTAAAAGGATTATGCTTGTGAATGTTGATATATTTATGATTTAGAAGCTCAGTTCTAATGTCTTACATTGTTGGAGATAAACCTGAGATGCAAGATTTCAACTAAAAAAAAGTAAAACTGCATGCTATACTTAGTTTACATAAAAGTAAGTGTATCATGTAGCTTTATTTAATATATCATGTAGCTTTATTTAGTATATATATATATATATATGTAGTTCTGGGGTTTTTTGGGTCTTTTCCCGTGTAGGAATCAGAGTATTCATGCA
>JANHFO010007768.1:217349-233707 GCA_032468095.1 Pareas carinatus
AACATTCACATCTGCCTATGCCAGGTTCTTGATAAGGACTCAAGAGGTAGCCAAAAATGCCAAACCCAGTCTGAACATCTGGGTAACTGTGCAATGATCACCATTAACAACAACAACAACAACAACAGTATTGGAGGTCTTTTAGTTCAACCCCCTGCTCAGGCAGGAAATCCTGTACCAGGGATGGCAAACCTTTTAGAGACTGAGTGCCCAAACTGCAACCCAAAAGCTGCTTATTTATCGCCAAGTGCCAACATGGCAACAGGTGTCCCCCATGCCCGTTAGTGACCCCCCTATTCCCCCATGGCCGTCAGCAACCCCCTGCCCCTCCTGGTGGCCTCCCCCCCATTTTTGTGGTCCGTTGTGAGCTCTGCTCCCCTTCAGCCTAGCTCCTCTCCTCTCTCTCCTTCGCCACAGACTCCCTGCCGCATTTGAGCCTCCCGCCTTACTCCAGACGGGGGAGGGAGGAAGCGCTCCCATTGGGTTGCTGGGCAGAAATGTCAGAAATATCCTCAGGCGCGTGTGGAGAAGGAGAGGGGAGCCCCACATCCCTCTGACTGTCTAGTGAAGAAATCTGTGCTGGGGAGATGGCGCGCGTGCCCACAGAGAGGGCCCTGAGTGCCGCTTCTGGCACGTGTGTCATGGGTTCGCCGCCACTGTCCTATACCATTCCAGACAAATGTTGTCCAATCTCTTCTTAAAAGCCTCCAGTGATGGAGCGTCCACAAGTTCTGGTGGCAAGCAGTTCCACTGGTTAATTGTTCTCCCTGTCAGGAAATTTCTCCTTAGTTCTAAGTTGCTTCCCTCCTTGATTAATTTCCATCTGTTGCTTCTTCTCCTGCCTTCGGGGGCTTTGGAGAATAGCTTGGCCTATTGGAAGACTGATATCATGTCCGCCCTAGTCCTTCTTTTCATTAAACTTAGACCTATTCAAGTCCAGCAACCGTCCTTCCTATGTTTCAGCCCCCAGTCCCCCCTTCATCTTTGTTCGCTCTTCTCTGCACTCTTTTTTCCAGAGTCTCCACATCTTTTTTGCATCGTGGCGACCAAAACTAGCAGTATGGCACTGGGGATGCTTCATGTGGCAGTGCGGATGCTGCGATGGTTGTCAGTGCGAGGACTGGTTATAAGTCACTTTTTTTGTGCCCCTGTAACTTTGAGCGGTCGCTAAATGAATGGTTGTATGGTGAGGCCTACCTGGACGCGAGAACTCTTGAGCCATGGGATGTCTAGGGTATGAACATCGCTCACCTGTATCCCCCTGGTGAGGTAAACAAAGAAAGACATCAGGATTAGCTGTCCCCTTTTAACCTTTGTCTATTTCCCTCAGGCCATTTAAATGCTTGAATCAAAACACCAAAGCTCCCTCTGTGCTGGTTCTGAAGAACGATGCGAAGAAAAGTTTCTGACAGCTCCTTGTTCCCATGGAAACATAATTTACTTTCTTTGAAGTTCAACCCGACGTCTTGGGCAGGGGTCATCTCTGACTCGCCTCAAAGGCCTCGCGCTAGGAAATCCCTGTTTGATTGGAAGGACGATGCTAAAATTCATCATGAGCTACCATGCCGATAAGGAAGGGAAGAACCACAGGTCTGCTGTCCTCTCTTTCTCCACCGATATGCGATGCCTTTGCAATCTGCAATTAAAAAACAGGAAACAAAATCCGAAAAACAAACTGGTCATAAAGAATTTGCATTCTAGACCAGTCATGGCTAACCTTTTAGATGCCTCATGCCCAGATGAGTCGCGGCTAATGAGTCGCGGCTTGTGATGTCATTGCCTGGCGTCGCTACTCCTTCCTGAGCATGCACATGGCCCTGTGACATCATTGTCTGATGCCGCTACTCCTTTCTGAGCATGCTCATCTCTGGGGCGATGCTGGGACAACTTGTTCACATGCCGAGAACGCTCTGCGTACCCAGTGTGGCACGGGTGCCATGGGTTCACCATCACTGTTCTAGACTCATGAAAATGAAAGCCTATGGAGACATTGCATACAGGGTATTTTTCTAGACGTCTGTTTGTCTGTCTGTCTGTCTGAATATTTTTGTCTATACAGAGATGGAAATATAGCTAGAATTTCAACTAAAATGAGATCTGCATACTGTCCAAGCCCAGGTTTCTTAACCTTGGCAAGTTCAAGATAAGTGGACTTCAACTCCCAGACTCCTCAGCCAGCCATGTCTTAAATTTGCCAGAGTGGAGAAATACTGCTCTAGACCAGGGATCTGCAAATTTGGCAACTTTACAGCTTGTGGACTTCAACTCCCAGAATTCCTCAGCTAGCATCGGCTGCGGAATTCTAGGAGTTAAAAGGGGATGATTGTCCTTTTAGTTATGTAGCGCTTGGAGAAGTTCATTTGCTATTGGTGGACTGAGATTAGAGCTTAATGTGGTTTCCTGGTGCAAGGAATTCCATATGCCTTCAGTTTGGGTGAGAGGGAAGTCAGGATGAAAAGGGGAATCCATAAGGAAGTCAAAAAAGCCAACATGATGACAGTGTTTGCGCAGGCAAAGGCTGGCTTTTTTATATACTTTTATGAGCAGCGTTTTGATTTATTTTATTTATTTTATTTAATTATATTTTTATACCGCCCTTCTCCCCGAAGGGATTGATTTTGATGCATAGCTGCCATCTTGAATTTTGAATCCTTCCCTCTTGGGGATGCATATGTAAAAAAGGGGCAAGGTTTCAGTTGCCCTGCCCTGCCTGCCATCTTGACTTTTTTGACAGCAGCTTCTTATGGATGCCCCTATTTGAAATGAAGTGATTCTCCAAAGAAATGGTTCCCGAGAACAGTCTGTATTCTCTTTTAAAGTAAAGAAGAAAAATCCCAAATAAAAATATTTATTTATAAATGAATATTTATGTTAGAAATTCTGTTTATGTATAGCACCACAGATCAAATAGTGTACAGTTACCATGTGCTTTACTGCTTAACTGTTTTAACTAAGAGGAAACGAGAAACTCTGCTTAGAACAAAAGAACATAGAGTATAGATCCAAACTTGTAAACACTGCCATCTACTGGCTGAATTCTGCTGTAGTTGTTGCACAAAAATACATTCCAACAGTGTATTCCAACAATTTATTTATTGTTGGAACTATAGTACATCAGACATTTTAACACAATCTCAGCTTAAAATATGGAATGCAATAAAGTGCAAAGACAGGTAGTTCTCGACTTACGACCATTTGTTTAACAACTGTATAAATATACATCAGTGTTGAAAAAAAGTGACTTACAACTGGTCCTCAAATTTGCCACTGTTGCAGCATCCCCACCGTCACATGATTAAATTTCAGGCACTTCGGGAGTGCTTCCGGTAGCAGCGCAGCGACAGGACAGGAGCTCTGGAGCTCCAGATCGAACTGTCCAAAATTTGGCAGTTCAGAACCCTCTGAGGTTCTAAGCCTCTCCAGAGAGGAAGCTGAAGAGAGGGGGGCGTTCAAAGATCTCAGGGATGGTGTCGATCGCCCCGAGATCAAAAGAAACCCCTCTGAAGAGCTTTCAAAAACAGATGTGTTGCTGTAAACACAGCCACAGCATAAGCCGCACTGGATTGAGGAGCTGACAGAGTTTGGAGTTCCTTCAAGCTGAAGAAAAGTAATTTCAATCGGAAAGGCAGCTACTTGGTGAGCATTTAAAACTCCTACTTTCCAAAAGACTATTTACTAGGTTAAGAGAAAGAGAGAGAGTGAAACTTTTGCCCGGAGAAAGTGGAAAGATGGCTGCACTGGCTGCCGGTGGTCTCTCGAGTTCACTTCAAGGTGTTGGTAACCACCTTTAAAGCGCTCCATGGCATAGGGCCCAGTTACTTGCAGGACCGCATTCTTCCTGTTAGATCCATATAAGGATCTGGGAAGGGATTCTCTGGGTGGGAAATCCCCGACCCGTGATTGGTTACACTGTGTTTTCAAATACACTATAAATAGCCCTGTGAGGGCAGTTTAGTTCAGTTACTGTTTGGATCCCCATTGTTAATAAAACTACTAGAAAGAGTCTCCCTGCCTCGTTCTTCGAACCTGATCAACGGCTACTTCACTGGCGACGAGAGCCACAGAACAACAGGCAACGACACTCAACTAGCCGCTACCAATCACAGCACGAAAAACCCAGGATCACTAAATGCGCGAAATTCAAACACGTTTTTTTCTACACCCGGAGGAACGATCGCTGAAGCATGGCAAGCAGTCTCCAGAAGCAAATCCCTTTTGACTCAACCTTCCACCCAGAGACCGAGAACTGACAAGAATACATCGAGCACTACAATTACTATTTAGAAGCAAACGAATTCTTGGACTTGCCCGATAAGATCATGAGGAATCTTTTCCTCAGTCACTGTGGGCAAGGCGCGTTCCGCGCCGCTAGGGCCATAGCCGCGCCACACCCAGCAAATTCGATTTCGTGGGCAGAGATGGTCGAACAGCTTCAGAGGCATTTCATGCCACCTCCGGCGAAGCTCGTGAAGTGCTTCGAGCTCCGCCACAGGAAGTAACTGCCAGGCAAGTCCATCAGTGCCTATCTGGGGACCCTGAGATCGATCGCGGTGCATGGCGAGTTCCCAGACGTGGACGAAGCCATCCTCGACCAGTTTGTCTATGGCCTGAGGGACAAAAGCCTCAAACGGCGGTTGATCTCAAACCCCAAGATCACCCTCGCCATCGCCGTCGAGGAGGCGCGAATGGCGGAGATTTCAGTCACCGCGGAGGCCCAGATGGCAAAGATTCCAGATGACGAGGGGCACCGCAGCGAGAAGACTCACCGAGTCCACCATGAATCGGCCTCAGAACCTTCATCAGACCCCAGCGACGAAGAGGGGGTCAACGAGACCCATCCTGTGAGAGCGCACCGATCTGTGGGAGGTAATAGTCGGCAGCAGCAGAACTGGAGACCTTCTAAATTAAGGATGTGGAATTGTGACTAGTAGCAGCTTCTCAGCTGGCCAATAGTCTCTCCTGTCTCTTTTTCTCTTCTACTCAGTCTCACTAGTTTGGAACTTTCTTTGTACTACATTTTCAGAGAATGTAGTACATTATCTTTTAAAGAGTTTCTCTAAATAGATTAAACTTTGCTTTTTAAAACATTTCAGCCAAATTGAAGAATCCAAGCCTCAAGTTGACCGATAGGTAGAAAAGATGGCATAAACAGCAGTTGCCTTTCATCTTCTGCTGGACTGAGTTTTAGAGGAGAGAAACCAGAGGTTTTATCATGAACTTAAAAGAAAAAATCCACTAATGTTGGCATGGGTGTGTCTGCCAGACAAAAGAGACATCTGTAGAAGAAAAACTCTTATCATGCCTCGTTTTTATTGTCAGAAGCCTATGGAAGCTGTGAGATCTGCTGTGTTGTCTGAACTGTTGCGTTGGTTGGAAATTTTCAGCTGGCACCAATCAGCAATATCTACTTATTTAGAGGAATGTAATTGGCTTGGTGCAAGCTGTAGTGCTTCATTTGTACTCATACGTGCAGATATATTAGGCATCTTGTTAAGCCAAACAAAAGCGTACAGAAGGGACAAATGAGCAGTCAGAGCTCAGCAATCAGAGCATTTGTTTTTGCATTCTAATGCCATGTGGAATATGTTTTATTTTGTGGATGGAGAGATCAGGGTTGCATTCAGCAACACTGTAGGTGTGGTGCTGGTTTGATATATGACCTCCATATGTGGCTATAGTTCATAAAGCACAGAGAGAGAGACCTGGCTTTGTAGAACACAACTATATTTTTTGTGGACATTTCTCCTGCTGTGCCTGCACCCGTCTACTGCTGACTGAAGATTATGGAAGTTGTAGTAAAGCATTTCTGGAGGGAACACAATTCCTAAATTTGGGGAGGTTACTCTTTCACATTAAGAGACTATTGGAATTCATAAACAATTTTGGTAGCAAGATTTCAGCATGTCAGATTTGAGTGTAAGAGAAAGCTAAGTTTTCAAAAGCATGAAATTTGTACAGGTATGTATGAGATGGGATGCCTGGGGAGTTCTGAACTGATTACAGCCAGAAGGTTTTTGAAAATGGACCAATGGCTGCATTAGACTGCACTAGGGTGCAGATTGCTCAATACCTTTTAATGTAGAACAGGACTACATCTTAGCTTTCCCTCCGTCACAACTTTGACTATGATTACTGAGCTAGGGTTGGAGCTCACACTTTTTTTAAAAAAAAAAATTCTTAAAGTAACCTTGTGAGGTAGGTTATGCAGAGTGTGGCTTTCCCAAAGTTTCTGTTTTTCAAAACTAAGCATCCTATAGTCAAGTAGGTACCTGATCAAGGTGTAGTATTTTATAAGGAGGATACGCAGAATTCTGAAGTGCTGTGGTTTTTCTTAGTGTAAAAGAATGCCTTTGTATTTCAATCAAATCAGAGAGTTAGCAATAATAAATGTGGATATCAATCTGTAGCCTGAAGGAATGTTTACTGCAACAATTCCCATCCCTGTGCAGCATCTCAGCAGAGTGGGGTGCTTGAGATTGACTGAAGTATCCAGGTGGTGGATTGATTAACTACCGTATTACATTGATTATAAGATGCATGTTTTTTCATATTTTGGTGTCTCTGTATTCATGGTGCATCTTATATTAGACACCACCAGCAGGGAGCGGCTTTCTCAAACTTTGTATTTCTAACTTAGAAAAATAAGCCTGCGTTTTATAATCGGTGACATCTTATAATCAATGTAATATGGCATGTAGATTTTATTGAGAATAATCTATGTATAATTTTTTGTGCAAGATGAAGCCAACAGGCACAAGTGTATGCCCTGGAGGTTGAGAAAAAAAGTTTCTTTTAATCGGTATGATTCCACATTTAATCCCATCTTCCTGTATTTCATCTTCCCTTTGCAAATGCAGAATAATCAATAACAATGATGACAGAGACGGGCCCAGATTCGGAGGTGAAGAATGCTCAAGAAGAAAGACCCCAGCAGCAGCTGGAGTCAACAGCAACTGGGCCAAACACAGTGAATGGCAGCTCCACCAACACAGTACACAATCAGGAAGCTGACGATAATGAGAAACCAGCAGCCCACAGTGATGCTAAGCATGGGGAGCGGGTGAGTTTACGCTGTTGCCAAAAGTACTCTCGCAAAGGCTTAGAAGATATTTTCAAGGCTGGGACTCAGCCATGTTATAAATGATCTCATTAAAAACAAAACTGTGCTTTTGAGCATAGGCAGAATGGGCTCTCATTTATTTGCTGGATTTTAGCAGTAACTACAGCTTTCACTTGCTATAGCAAAACGTATTCAGTGCATCTAACCATTGCACACAGAAACAGGCCTGAATTGGCTTTCTGTGCTTTCTTAGAACTGTTGTTTGTTAGAAACTACAATTGAACACTGAAAGCTGGCTAAAATCCTGTAGAAGCTAATCCTTTTAATTTGGCTGTGTCCAGTCTAGAGTGTCTCTTGAGATGACTTCGCTGTTCATAATATCTAACACTGTGACTTAGCCTTTTTAATGATAACTTCAATAGTTTTAATAATATTCTATTTTAGTATTACCATTTTACTGTTTTATTGTATGCTGCCTAGTGTCACATTCTGTGAGATTGGAGAACATATAAAGGTGACTTGATTTTCTTATATATTAATGACCAAACACTACATTTTTATTTGTATTTTCATAACAGCCTGTACAATTTACTTGTACATTTAAATTGTGACATTTCTTGCTCTACAAATTATTTTTTGTAATGAGCAATCCTTTTTTTGCCCAGTAGAACATACAACACATAAAATAGTATAAAAACTAAAATGCAGTTAAAAATATACAGTAGCAGCATAACTAAGGAAGCAATAACATGCCAGGGAGTTTTAAAATTATGTGAAAGTAAATAATCATTTTGTGTAATTGCTAGGATTTAAGCTTTCATAAACATAATCTATATTGTCCACCTCGGAATAATATATCTGCAGGTGTCTGTTCCACCTTTGAAAAGATGTCATGTCATCCTGCTCACTCAGAAAATCTGGAAGTTGAAGTCCACAGGTCATAAAATTGCCATAGTTGCCTACCCCTGACCTAGCCAAAGCTACCTCTGCATTTCCACCAGTGCAGACTTGATGCAATGCCAGTTACATCTTATAATGTGTTTTATATGTCACACAAGCAGTGTATCTCCTGGTAAATTGAGAACTGAAAACAGCTTCTAAATCCTAAGCTCTTAATTATTAAGCAAATAATTAATGCAATGTTTTACATATGTATATGGATGCTAATGAGAAGTCAGGAGCCTATAATGATGTCTCCATGTCAGAATGAGCAGTGGGCTGTGTCCAGAGTAGTGTCAGGGCAGAAAGGAGCTAGAAATTGTCAGCATTTATCCCAGGAGAGGTTTTTAGTGTCAAGAGTTCAGCTTGTGATCATGTTAATGATAATGGTAATAGTGATGGTGACGCAGTGGTTAGAATGCAGAATTGCAGGCTGACTCTGCTCACTGCCAGGAGTTCAATTCTAGCCAGCTTAAGGTTGACTCAGCCTTCCATCCTTCTGAGGTCAGTAAAATGAGGACCCAGATTGTTGGAACAATACGCTGACTCTATAAACCACTTAGAAAGGGCTGTGAAGCATTATGAAGGCGTATATAAGTCTAAGTGCTGTTACTATTAATTTCTTTTAGTGTATGCAGAGTGAATCCTAATTATCTCCCCCACTCCTGATGTAAAAAAAAAGCTAGGGTGAAAAGGTGAGTCATTTGAATAGAGCAAAAATTTAAACAGTCTTTGCTTTACACACATGCTGTGTGAGAGGTCAGCTATGCATGATATGCATAGGAATAATATGGACTGATTCTGGCCTTTCTGAAACTTTCTTACTTTGATAAAATTGTAGAAGTTGGTTTGTTTGATTGAAAAAATATGCTCAGAGCCTTGTTGGACTAATGGATGCTTTATGGTTTGTCCATATAATGAAATCAAATCTATGATGCACTTTCTTCTGTTCTCTAACTTTGCACTAGAACTACTAGCAAATGATACTACATTCTATTGAAATCTGGAAAACATTTCCGAATCAAAGTATAGAATTTAGAGTGATAAGCCACAAAGTTCTTAAATGTACCAGTAATGTTCTTGTTTTGTTCAGTTTTCCTTAAATAGCAGTTTAAAGAAAATTGAGAGTTACTATTTCAAGATGTCACATCTACAGTATCTCTACTTAGATCCATCAGCTATATGCTATTCAAGATCAACCTTTTCGTCCTCTTTGCTGACTTTAATTGCTTACTATTCTATTTATCAAGGTGGTAGCCAGACATTAGTTAGCAAAGAGATAGACCATCTGATTGATGTTTGGTTGAAGTTGGCTACCTTGATACACTTTAGTATCTTGTCCAATTTTGTTTGTGCTATGTTTATTAAAATAATTTCATAGTGCCAGCTTTCTTAAGTGACTTGAATTTTCTCTTAAAATAGTGTGTTTGTGAACAATAATTGGTTCCTCTATATTAGATTAGTTTCTGAGTATATTGTGAACCTCGGAATTTCTATTTTCAGTATTAAAATTGAACTGAGTACCTGGTTGTTGTTTTTTATAAAAATGTTTCTGAAATTCTCAATTTTAAATTTAATCAATATTATTTATTGCATTTATTATGATTGCCTACTCCAATACACTCTGGGTGACCTTTAAAATTCAAACACTTAAAATGTTCTGTGTTTTAAAAACGTAAAATTTGACAGCCTAGACTGAAAAAATAATGATGACAATAAAAGCACGACAGGGTTCATAGATGTATTAACCTCAGGTCTGGGAATAGAACCGGCTCTTAAGGGCTTCTGAAACCTCCAGAGAGCAAGCACCACATATATCTATGTGCAGTGGGTGCTTTTTCAGAGAGCATGAGTAGCAACAAACGCATGCTTCCTCAGTACTAGGACAAAATGACAAGTAATTACTCAGCCCACAAATATAAGATGGGTAGATACAATTGGAGATAGGCAGTCTTGAAGAAAACGAGGCCCTATGCCATGAAAAGCATATGTTGTTACTGCTATTAACAAGTTGGGAGTTAGAAAACATTACTGATCTGCTGCAAATGATGTAACCACTATATTCCAGTCTTAGATCTGTGCTTGCTTGCTTGCTTGATGTGTATGCATCTATTTCTGAAGACACTGGATAGCGATCAGTCAGTATCAAAATTTGCATAAAATAAAAATGGCCCCACAAAAGAATGAATACACTCAAGATAAACAAAAATTAACTACATTAAAAATCATAGGATGGAGGACACTTGTTAACTCTCTAAATATTATTAACTAGGCCCATAGATGTTCCATTCCTGCTATATAGATAAGGGCTATAGATAAGAAATAATTGCTCTGGTAATAACAAAACACATTTTCAGCTTGCTTTCAATATTGTCAACAAGATGGATGTATTTTATGACATAATGAATGCTTTATGACATGATGGATGTATTCTATGAGTCTGACCGTGGTATGTCACTTGTAGCTTATGTGTACATTGAGAGCATATACACCCGAGACAAATTCCTTGTTTGAGTCCAGTCACACTTGGCCAATAAAGAATTCTGCTCTGCTCTGCTCTGCTCTGCTCTGCTCTGCTCTGCTCTGCTCTGCTCTGCTCTATTCTATTCCTCCTCCCCCATGCCATCATATGGATATTTATTCCAAAATGTGAGAAAATATACACCTAGCTATGTGCCAAAGAAGGCAGTATTGTGCCACCATTTATTTTTAGTGGCCAAGTAAGAATAAGCCTGCTAAAGTTGATCATTGTCCATGACTCAATGCAAGGCAATAGTGATTTACAAAATAGAGTCAAGCAATAAAATAAGGAAAAGAAAGAACAAGTCCTAAGAATCCTGAGCTTCTGTGTGATACAATATACGCAATACAAAAAAGAATGATCAGGATACCAATCAAGAAAGTATCTTCACATAATGTTTAGGGTATAATCTTAAACATGGAAGAGGCATCTCTCTGACCAAGTTGCAAGGACTGTGTGGGGGAAGGCTAATCAAACAGCACGCTACCCCTGAACCCAGAAATAAAAGGGTTCCTGCAAGATAAATATGGAACCAGATGAGCAGCATTTTGTTGCTTTCAGATGTCCCATCCTTTGGGAAACAAGAAACTTACTCTGTAACAAGCCAGAGCCTGAATGCACAGCATGATTACATTTCACTTTCTATTTTTCACCAAGCCAGCTTCACCACTCAGTTAAAGATGGCAGACAGGAATGGTGCATGTTGTTGTCCTTTCAAAAACTTCTATTTGTTACAAATTGTTCATTATTGCAGAATCCCATCTTGCTTTGGAGAAAATGTTCAAATACTTTATTTCCTATAGTGAGCAACACCTACTAGGCAAATGGATAACAAGCAATTATCCTGGCTTATGCCATTTCTCTTGCCATTGTTGTGGCTTCAAAGTATTATGCCATTTCCTATCAGAAATGTTCCCATCAGGAAATAAAAATGTCAAGTGTAAGGTCAATATAAGAGAATAAAAAATATATTGTATCTGGAGAGGCTCTTGCTTCCATTGATTCAGAACAACTATTTTATAAGAAGTACCAAATGAATCTTAAGAATGGTGTTTGTATTATGGTATAGTGCAGAGAACAGAGCAAAAAGGAAGTAGCAACAATATGTAAGCATCACTCTCCAGGTAATTCTGTCAAAAAAGAAATATTACAAGGCTAAAACCAATCCTCATTCACTCCCTGGTTCCCCCCCAGGGTTTTCTGAATCAAGCTTATCTCTGTTGTGTGAGGAACTACAGTTGCAAAAGGCCAGCACTGATCTGGTTGAGTACAGATTGAAGTTGAAAGTATCATCAATGGGAAGAATCTAACCTTTCCAGCTACAGTGTATAGATATTTCCTGAAATATAAATGTTTTTTACAGGCCAATATCATATGGTATGTATCTACTATTTTTGAAGTGGTGTGGGTGTAAGGAAGAGTCAGAGGCAGGACAGTGACTTTCAGCTCTTTTATATTAGCTCAGAGAGAGAACACAGTAGGCTACAGACTGGCTTCTCTCTTTATATTCCTGAATTGGGTAAACCAGCCAATCGGCTACAAGGGCTTTCCCACCTCCCAGGGGACATGGTGGAGTGCGGACCGGAGTGGAAACTCCTTACTTCACTCCACAACAGTTTTTTATATGGAGTGATTAAATATGGTGGTGCTAGCTTGATGCAGAGCATAGTAGATTAAACTTTCTCTTTCCCATAAGTGACATCATATCACCAGGCTGTTAGTATTTTGCAAAGATCTGATGCTGAATCTTAGCAAATTTGCTTTTAGGAGTTTATTGTATTTTCTCCTGAGAGATGATTAAGTGGTTTTTCTTTTATTTTCACCCATGATATTATTCAGTATAAAATTGTTGATCAGCAGCATAGAACTAAAGCTAGTCTAAATGAAAATTGCATCAATGAATACTTTTAGGAAGGGTAGGAATAAACTGTAGCTTTGCCAGTTCCTTCTTCCAGGATGCTATTCACTTTTCCAGTCCTGGCATTTCCTGGCAATCTTACAGCTAAAGTACAATCAAGCCCAGTCCTGCTTGATAGAAAGGTTCAAGGTAGTCCTTGATTTGTAACCACAATTGAGCTCCAAATTTCCATTGCTAAGGAAGGCAGTCGTTAAATGAGTTTTCCCCCATTTTGCAACTTTTTCGCCACAGTGAAGTTAATCACCATTGTTAAGTGAATCACATGGTCATTAAGTGAGTCTAGCTTCCCCCCATTAACTTTGCTTGTTGGAAGCTGACTGGGAAGGTTAAAAATGGTGATCACATGTTTGCCAGTGTCCAAATTCAGATCACGCATCTATGGTGATGCTGTAACAATCGTAAGTGTGAAAATCGGGTACCTTTTTTCACTGCTGTTATAATTTCAAGCAATCACTAAATGAATGGTTGTAAGTGGAAGACTACCTGGTCCTCTGACTAAAAAGTTCTGAGTCAATTTTTTGTTTCCCCAACAGAACATGGTGCTCTTCTTTATAAAGCATTATGACCTGAATGAAAAATAAGAATGAGTGAAATGTAAATGCATCAAACGTTCTGGTCACAAGAGCCAATAATATGTTATAGAAACTCAACACAACAGTGATCTCAAATAATCCATGTCCTTTGTGTCAGGTCTTCAGTCATGAGCTTTATCCTACCAACTGGTTGGAATTTTATCTTCTGACAAATATTTGATATAAAATGAAGTCATTTTGATTGTCAATTCAGTCATTGTAAGTGGTATCATTTGCTAGTCGTTCTAGTGTAAAGTTAGAGAACAGAAGAAAGTGCATCATAGATTTGATGTCATTATATGGACAAACCATAAAGATGCCAATCCCAGTATATCGTTCATGTATATGAGGAGAGTATGGTTTATCTTCCAAGTAATGGCAATTAGATAGTTAGGGAGAATGTTTTTCAAATAAAATCTCAACCTAGTTTGGGGAATAGAATGAATGAGTGAAACCAGAAATGTCTTAAAGGAAGGATACATAAAAATGCTTAATACTATGGTGCAATGGTAGCTGATTTTTGCACTGAGCAGGGAGTTACAGTAGACCATCACCTTGTTGCCTTATAATAATTATATCCTTTGATTCTACCTTTATTTTTTAGGCTGTGGACATGGATGAAAAAGACTACAGTGAAACAGATGGATTATCTGAGAAGACTACCCCCAGCAAGGCCCAAAAATCTCCTCAGAAAATCACAAAAAAGTTCAAGAGTGCAATCTGCAGGGTGACCCTTCTGGATGCCTCAGAGTATGAGTGTGAAGTGGAGGTGAGTACGGGGACTCTATCACTTGATTTTTAATTTTCACACCCATATGTTTATTTGGTTTGCCCACTAAGCAGTATATAAAAATTGAGTAAGCTCTGTGGAAAGCATACCTTCTAAGATCAAGGTTTTTTTTTAAAAAAGTCTTAGATCAGTGTATTAAAACAAATAATGCTTTCAACTTTGCTAAAGACTCATCTGCATGCTTAACTCTGTGTATGCATGAACATGGAAAGCAGGTGTGAGTGACTCATAGGTTTTTTAAGTGTAGGCAGCCTGCTATTTGTATAGTTTGAGAGAATGAAGTGTAGGCAATAAGTGTGTGTGTTTGTGTAACTGTTATTTTGATAGAGACCCCCAAAGAAGAGGAACATTACTTACAGCATTCAGTCCAAGCGATTATTTATAAAGTGAAGATGTTTTAAGCATTTATAAAAACTTACAAAGCTTGATTGTCATGACTAACTCTCCCTTCATTATTTATAGATAAATCCACTTTTCTACAGAATAAAAGATAGCCAGGTTGTGGTTCATATTTTGATAGACACTGGAACCATTGTTTCCTATATGATGAATGGGCAATATGTATTTCTTAGATGGGCAAGAATAAAGGGGCAAGTATTTGAAAATTTCTGAGATACTTGCCCTCTGCTAAGGAAAGACTATAAGGTGTCATATGTTGGAAAGTCTGTCTTTTTTTGCTTCTTTTAAAAATAGATATGTCAAAATCTATAACGCAGGGAAAGGATATGAAGGAGAACATATGTGTTTCTTACTTGTCCAGACGATCTACAACAGTGGGAAGCAGTTTTATTACTACTTTTTGGAGTTCCTTCTAATTCTCTCTGGACGTTCCTGAACAGAATGGAACAAGCCTCCACAGTCAATTCTCCATGGCCAATTTATCGTGGAATAACTTGCTGCAGGACAATTCAACTGATACAAAAGTTAAATTAATTTCAATGGAATCATGACTAATAATAATAAAATAAAGAAAATCAATCCAGAAGAATTACAATAAATTTGATGAAAACATGGTCAGCAATAATAAAGATAACTGAATGAAATTTATTTATTAAATTTATATGCTGCCCCTCTCCGAAGAGTCCGAAGACTCGAGATGGATATCTCAGGGCGGAAAACTGAATGAAATGATTAATACAGCATTGAATTGTCTTGTGACAAATTGCCAATGGCAAGTTGGCCCTGATGGGCAGTCCTGCACTGAGTTGGTCATGGTGAGTTGCCGATGGTGAGTTGTCCTAGACCCTTCCTGAAGGAATGTTTACATGTAGCTATTAATGGCATTAAAACTTATTTGAAGTCATTATATTGTGATGCAGACTTAAAACATTATTCATAAACTGCATGTTATTCTATTCTCCAAGATAATTTAATTCTTGCATTCTAGCAGCAACATAAATTCCACCAAAGGCATACATAAATAATGCATTGGACAATTTAACTGAACAGATTTCATGGGTTGAAGCAAAATACCCTGATTCATTTCTAATAATAGGTGACTTTAATAATACCAAATTAAATAAAGAGATTCTAAAATTCTGCCAACATGTCAGCTGTCCCATAAGAGGAAAAAACATTTTAGACCACCGCTATACAATGTTACAAAATGCCTACAGATCATTACCACAAGCAAATGTTGGAAACTCTGATCACTGTATCATTCATCTTGTACCTTTATAGACAAAGGCTTAAAACTATAAAACCAACAATTAAATCAGTTAAATCTTGGTCTGAGGAAGCTACAAGCTTGCTTTCACTGCACAGACTGGAAAGTTTTTGAAGATACCTCTGCAGACTTAGATGAAGTTACAAAGTATGTTACATCATATGCCAAATTCTGGTATATGATGGTACCTATGTGTACCAACAAAAAATATTAAAATACAACTTCTAGTGGCTCCACAGATGCTGTAAGACGGACTTTTTGGGTCCACCAGCCCTGAGATCGCGTTAGCCACTTTGACAGCCAAAAATCAGCTGTCGAGCAGTGGTAAAACCTTTCCCCCGGAAGAAGAGGGAAAGGTGAGCGGCTAGAACCTGGTAGGGCTCCCCTAGGGCCCCTGAATTTAATTTTGGGGCTGAACGGGTGAGAGCTCCCCAAGGAGATCCGGCAGAAGTTCCGCATCTGGGACGATTCTGCTTTAAATAGAAGGAAGTGTCGCGACCATCTCTGAACAAGATCTTTCAAACTAAAGTTTGCTGGAACAGACAGAGCAGAGACAGAATTTCTGGCAAGTACCTTTTTTTTCCAACTTAGCTCAGTGGATAAAAAGTTTCCTTCTAAGAGGAACTGAAAGATACAGTGTATCAAAGATGGTACAGGCTTGATGAAAGGCTGTGAAAACAAAAGTGATCAAAGCAAGTAGTGAAAGCCCTTTGTTTAAAGCCGAGCTTGTTAACAGCTTGTTAACAGCTTGTTAACAGCTTTAAGCTGTGGATTTCATACTCAAAAGAAAAATAAAGGACTGACCTTTAAAGAACATTAAAGTGGAACATTTAAATTTGGACTTTTTAAACTTTTTTCCTTTCTTTTAAAAAGAAATATTCAAAAGAAAAAG
>JANHFO010007768.1:238369-257242 GCA_032468095.1 Pareas carinatus
TCCCCAGTGACATTGCATAATTTATCTTGTACTAAATAAGGACACACTTTTGACAAGTAAAGATATAGGCATATAAATAGCACTTTCGGGGGTTAAGTGTTATAAATACCTCACTATCTTTGTGTATCATATTCTATTGATCTTTATTAATGTCTGTTGAATATGGATTGGAAATTGCTTTTATACAATTTGTACAAATAACTAAATAGAGAACAAAAATACTGAGGGACTGGGAGAAAGTTAAAAGGATCAGAGCCACCCCATGCCTGTGCCTTTGATCTCTGTGCTTCTGCAGTCAGGCTCTTTAGCTGACATCTTGAACAGAGAGATTCTGAGAGTGGCTTGACTTGCTGCAGAGGAGCTGAAAGATGAAAGTCCCTCTAAGCAAAAGAAGTGGGTGGAGTGATGGCCTGGAATAGATTGTTAAAAGACCTTCAAAGTCAGAGATGTGAGAGCCTGAAAGGATGCATAGCATTAGTTACTATTTTCTGCAAACTGGTTGATATTTGCCTATTGATGATCACATTTTGAGGTCTGGTTTGCTTTGCTGTTCTTAATTTGCCAAGAGATTATAGATACAACATCTATAGATTAGTTCAATTTGTGCTGGTCATCCTCTTCTCTTTCCTTCTATATTTATCACCATTATAGATTTCTCAAGAGTACTAAATCTTTGCTTAATTTCTCCAAAATGTCATAATTTGAATTAGGTCTTTTTTGCCTCCTGAGAAAACTGGAATGATTTGGTCTGTGATCCATGTATTTGTTTGTTGGCTACCTATTATACTAGGACTTTTCTCCAGCATCAAAGTTCAAGACTGACCTTAGTCAAAAGTGTGAATAGTCTGTTTGTCCTTCTTCAGAATCTAACTTTCAATTCCATACTGTGTTATAGGGAAAACCATTGCCAACACAATCCTGATCTTTGTAGATATAGACATTTGTGGCTTCTAAATATCTTTTCCAAGACTTTCATTGCTACCCTGCCAAGTGTTAGTCTTCAGTGTAATTCTTGAGGGCTGATTCCTTTAATTTACTTCATTGTCAGTTCTACAGATTTTGGTTGTACCTTTTGCCATTGGTTTAGTCTAAATATAGTTTCATGTTTCCCTGCAGCTTCAGATTGTTTTTTTTCCTTCAGGGAAACATCAGAAACTAAGCATGCCAAATCTAGGCATATCATAAACATCATTAAGAATTCAAATGAAACTTTACTCTGTAACATGTTTAATACCATCTATCTATACAATTTTATTAGTAAAATACAGGAATCATTTACCAATGTATAGCAGTATAAAATTATGCCTCTGCTGTTGTCACTAAAGTGATCTTCCTCCTCCTTCAGCATCGTCTTATATCTTTACTGTCTGCTCGCTTTACCTGGACAGCTAGAATGACCTTTATGCCTTGAATGATCCTGCTGAAAGTAGATACTTCTGGCATAAACTCTTGGTGTTCTTCTCTCCTTCCCTCATGAACAATAGACACCAATGATGAGGCAGCATAATAAAACTTCATGGGAAGAGGCAGCTTGGAAAACATCATTAATAATTTGCTACCAGTGTATGACTATCTTGTTCGTAGACATTTGAACTCCTAAACCTGTTCTTAATTTTTAAAAAACAAAAAAAGATTCATGTTAAATGCCTAAATAGATTCAGTGTCATTTGTTGCACAGGTTAATGAGAAGTTTCTTCATATAATGGAAATGTCTTTGTGAAGTGTTAATTGCTTTTGGTTCTTGATGATGTAGCCATTAGTTTTCACTCTCAGAGCCTACATGCTGACTTGTCATGACATAGGATCATATTAGTAGATCATACTTTGGGTCATGTTGTCACTACCCTCAGAGTATGTCAATTTGACTTCCCAGTGGAACAGTTACAGAAAAGTAATCTGGGAATTATAGATCTATATTTTTGATCAATGTTATATAAAGAATATGTATCTCTGTAACAAGGTAAAGATGCGCTTGGGTTGAATTTGATTCCTGCAATTTTCCTGGCAGTGTTATAGGACTAGCTTTTCATTACTGCTTTCTTATTCTTAATTTAGCCTACATCTTTGGAATTTTCCAGTTAATTCATGTAGAAGTGCTATCTGAGACAAGGCAAGGTTGGATAGCTGCTGTCAATTGAGCTTGCCTGGCTATGGCCTTGGAAGCTAAACAGGGTCAGGTCTGCTTAGTACTTGAACGGAAGATCACCAGGATATTTATGCTTTCTTTTTTAAGAAAATTCCATTTAAAAGTTAAAAATATTCAGGTTTTACATGTGTATGTATCATTTTAATAAACCTTGTTTTGTAAGCATAGCTGCTCCTGGAAATGTTATATTAACTAAAAGTTTGGAAGGAAATAATGGGCCTTAAAATATTTTCTCTGCTTCTGTGTAGCTCTGTAAAGTCTAACAAAGGCATAGAAAGTATTACTGTTCTTTACTGCATGATCAGTCAAAGGGGGGATGTTTTGTATCTGTTGCTATAAGCTTTGGAAAGAAGTTAATGCAATTCACATAGCTCTTAATGTTTTTCCACCTTGTTTGTGTCTATACAGAAACATGGTCGGGGCCAGGTACTCTTTGACCTGGTCTGTGAGCACCTTAACCTGTTGGAGAAGGATTATTTTGGACTCACGTTCTGTGATTCAGATAGTCAGAAGGTATGTTGGGCTGGTTCAAATAAAGTTTGTGGTTTGTCTATTTCAGATGTGGTGGTTATGTAGGATTTCCTCTTAATGCGCTCTCATACTTTTTCAGAATTGGCTGGATCCTTCTAAAGAAGTAAAGAAACAGATTCGCAGTGAGTAGTTCAAAGCATGGATATTTAAGACTTCTCAATCTGGAAACCATAATTCAAAAGTATATAGTCCAGAACTTAATGTAATGCACATTGCATAATAAGATCACTGTGTAAATTATTAACATTCATTTGAAATATTCTAGGCTATACAAAACTACAACGATTTTACTGACTGTTGAAATACACTACTATAGGCCAGTGATGGCTAACCTTTTAGACACCGAGTGTCCAGACGAGTCACGGTTAATGATGTCATCGCCTGGTGTCGCTACTCTCTGAGCATGTGCATGGCCCCGTGAGGTCATTGCCTGGGACCGCTATCCCTTTCTGAGCATGCTCAGCTCTGGGGTGATGCTGGGGCAACTTGGGTCGCATGTCAGCAGAGAGAGCTCTGCGGGCCCGCTGTGGCACATGTGCCATAGGCTTGCCATCACTGCTATGGGCTATTCAAACAAATAAGATGTTTTTTTACAAGCCTGCAAAGAAAGGAAAGGAGTCCCAGATGGTCATTTCTAGCTTATTTTTGCTTTCATCAGTGGGACTCTGATGGGATTCAAACCTGAGCTGGATGACATTTTAAGCTAATGTCTTAGCCATTGAGCCATAGGTTCTTCCTCTCTCTGGCTGCTTGCACCAGGGCATCTTATCCGCCTTCTTTTAAAAAAGTGCAGTCCCTTCTGTAATCAGAAAAAGGCAGTTGCCTCATAAAAAAGGCCTAATAGATTCCCTGGTGCAAGCAGTCAGAGAGAGGAAGAACCTATGGCTCAATGTCTAAGACATTAGCTTAGCATGTCATCCAGTCCAGATTTGAATCCCATCAGAGGGTATGTCTCACTGATGAAAGCAAAACAAGATAGGAACGGCCATCTGAGACTCCCTTTCTTTCTTTGCTGGCTTATAAAAATCCTTCTTGCTGTAATAAAAAAAAGTGTGGTGACAGACCCGCAAAGCCTCTAGGTTGGAAACAAAGGGCAAAAGGGCAGAAGTGCACTCCCCTTCTGTAATCAGAAAAAGCCAGATGCTTCATTAAAAAAAAAAGCTGAATGAGATGTTTCTGGGCCTCTGTAGGTATTTCAGATGAATTTCCACTGCCAATTTTCTAGCAGGTAGGCTTGGAATAACTGACAGAAGTAGATTTTGCCCGAGGAGAGAAGCTTTCTGAGTCTCTATCTCTCATATTCCAGCCCTGCTGTCTTTGGATTTACAGATCAATTCTTCAAAGATGATTGAGAGCAATCTCATTTTTAAAAAGCACAGAGTTCTTGTCAGCCCCATGCCCTTTTTCCAATTCATCAGAAATGAAAGATGTATCCATCCCAGAGAGGTACTACTGTGCATCCTAGTGATTCCATTTGTAGCATTTAGAGATGGAAAAGATCCCAAAGTTGTTCTGTCTAATCTATTGGCAGGGTTTCTTTTCTACCAGCTCCAGAAAATAATCTCCGCAAGACCCAACTGTGTCACACTAAGACTTTATGAGGCACAGCGTTGCTTCGCAAAGGTAAAGCAAATAATGCTTCTGATATGTGTGAGAAAGAGGGTCTCAGGTTTGTATCTTAGATTTTAAGAGCTTGTGAAATACCTCTTAGTGACTTTATCCTTCTAAAACAATTGGCTGCGGGATAGGTTTGTGATGCAGCGTCTTGAAGAGATGTTGCTGGAGGTCTTTCCCCAACAGCAGGCTCTCTTGGGGATTTGAGCTTGTTTCCATGGCAACACCAAAGTCACTGTCTCTCTGCACAGCAAAGACTCTTTTGCTTATTGCAAACCTTAAAAGGCAAGCATACCTGCTGTTTGCCTCAGCCATTAAGATCCAGGGAAGCAGGAATCTCCACTAGTTCCGAGGAACATGTCTTCTTTTAAGTTCTTTATAGTTTCCTTAGAGATTTAGAGTAAAAGAGAATGTGAGGCAACTCAAAAAAAGAAATGAAAACCATGTTTGAGACAGGCAATCAAAGATGCATCACCGAGATCAGTGATGACGAACCTATGGCACGTATGCCACAGTGGGCACGCAGAGTCCTCTCTGTTGGCACGTGAGCCAAGTCGTCCCAGCCTCGCCCCAGAACTGAGCATGCTCAGAAAGGAGTAGCGGTGCCAGGTGATGATGTCACAGGGCCATGTGCATGGTCAGAAAGAGAGTAGCAGTGCCGGGGTGTGTGTGATGTCACTATTCTCGACTCATTAGCCACGACTCATCCGGGCACTCGGGGTCTAAACCTAGATCTACTGACCTAGATGTACTCCCTAATATTTTCCCCTTTCCTTCCCTCTCACTAATTTAGGCGGCCCCTGGAATTTTGCCTTCACAGTCAAATTTTACCCACCAGATCCAGCCCAACTCACAGAGGACATCACAAGGTAAGTAAAAATGTAACTGTCTTGGCCAATTCCTACATGAGTCTCTTAAAAAGAGAATAGTTGAGTTCATACATTGATGAAGTCATAGTTTATTTTTACTTGTGTGTAATGAATCTCAGTGGCTTGAATTACACAATAAACCGTGCCGATATGTGTTGAGAAAAATTTCCTTTCTCTCATTAGTCACTCCCTCAGAACTCCTTCAAGAACTCCTTCAAGAGCAATAAAATGGCATGACGATTTCCCATGACGATTTGTATTGCTAATATTGGTCATTGGAAGGAAGGAACAGTCTTCCAGGAGTAAAAAACTGGCCCTAATAACACTACTCCAGTTGTGTTGGGAGCACTGAAGCGCTTCTTGGTTGAAAGGATTAGCCAGTGACATCACTGTTGCCTAGAGAATGCCTAGTTGGGGGCTCCTTTCATGTCCCTGTTAAGTGGTACCCATCTATTTACTTGCAGACACTCACTTTCAAACTGTTGGAGCAGCAGGAACTGAAGCAAGTTATTAGGGCTCACCCTGTCCTGTGGGAGCAACTGGGTCTTGAACACAAGCCTGTCAATCATCAGCCCAGTGTTCCAACCACAGGAGCCACTACGCTCCTTGTCTTAGGCATTCTTGGGGTGGAAGGAGAGGGAAATGCTGGATCAGAGGCCGTGGAACTGTTTCCTGTTTGACTGTCAATCTGTTCTCCAAAAAGCTTTCATTGTAGCATTAATTCCATATTCCTTGTTGAAGGTAAATACTCCATTGCCCAAATATTTTGGCCCCACTTAAGTAGTAAAGTATTTCAGTCTCATGAGATTAATTAAAACTGGATGTTCATCAGGTTTCTGGTGACCTTTGTTCGCTGTCTCTCACTTCAAGCAGATCCCCAAATTTAAGTTATTAAAATTCAGAATTCTGATTGCCGAGTCTACCCCTTGATTGTGTAAAATGGATATGCTGTAATTAATGGTGAATCACTAGTTAAACAGCTTGTCTGGAAACAGGATCATTCCTTAGCTGTTTGATTTTCTTATGGACATTTCAACTTTCTGACCTCTTTCTCTTCTTAGGTATTACTTGTGCCTGCAACTCCGAGCAGATATTATCAGTGGACGTCTACCGTGTTCTTTTGTAACACATGCACTGTTAGGCTCCTATGCTGTACAAGCTGAACTGGGGGATTACGATTCTGAAGAACATGTTGGCAATTATGTTGGTGAACTACGTTTTGCTCCAAATCAGACCAGAGAATTGGAAGATCGTATTATGGAGCTACATAAGACTTATCGGTGAATAGGTTTTTGCCTACTGCTAAAAGCATCAAGAGCAAACAAGTTTTGGAAATATTTGCATAACCTATATTTTCTTATATTTGTCATTTTAAAAAATCCTTTTAAACAAATGTCAGTCTTTTGCTCATCAAACAGTGTTTCATTTTCATTTTTATTACTTCTGTTTCTGTCTTCTTTTTCCTTTCAAAAGGGGCATGACACCTGGAGAGGCAGAGATTCATTTCCTGGAGAATGCCAAGAAACTTTCAATGTATGGAGTGGACTTGCACCATGCTAAGGTATTCTTAGTGAAAGATAGAGTCTGGGGGGCATATAAGGGAGAGAAATCCGGGATTATTCTGAAGCAATATTTATTCCTTTTAAAAGGCTTGCTTAAATTTTGTAGCATCCACTTAAGCCTATGTGTTCCTTTATTTGAGATATGATGTTTAAATATAAAAGATTACTTTGTCTTCTGAAAAATTCTATAGAAGACAATAGTTCATTTAAATTAAGTTGTATGGTTGCTATCATACACATAGCTACAGTATTTTGATATCTAAGGACAAACATTTAGAAATTGAATTTTGCTTTAAAATGGTCATGATATTTGAAACCATGCTGTGGAATATTTTCAGTAAGAATGGACTGAAAAGTGGACTTTATTTTATGAAAATTTTAAGGGAAACCCAGAAACATATTATACTCTATTTGAAAAAGCCTCCTTATGGAAACTATTTGTTTATTTTTTGCATATTTTATACTTCCTGTCCTCTCTTTTCCTTAGAGTTTTCTCCTTTCCTTTCTGAATTAGTTATTGCATTATTCCCTTACTTTTTGCTCTGTAACAAAGTCAGTTTTGAAGCCATTTCCCATTAGTGACTGGCAGCACTTATGATTACTGAAATAATATAAAGCCTGTCCTCCACACTGTTATTTTAGCAGAATGATTATTGGATGACTTTTATCCTTTAATGGAGTTAATTATACAAGTAACAGAAGAGTTAAAAGCTGGAGCACAAAAAGTTCATCAAAATGTTATCTAACAAACACTCTTATCATATTAAAAGAAATGGGGAAGATACTAAAAGAGAAAGTGTTCCATCCATAATCCACAATTGTAAATGTGTATAAATAGTATAAATAGCCCTTGCCCAGAATTCATTGAATGGTATCTGTCGAATTAGAACACAAGCCAAAATACCTCCAGTCATATAGGTTAGGAACAGCAACTGTTGATGGACTTGTGTCATCAGATCTTGTTTTTTCTAGCACAAGAAAAATTTTCTAATATTAAGAAAATGCCAGGTTCTAGAACCTGTATATCCTTTCCTTGATCCTTTGTGGGTGGTTATAAACTTTGAGACCTCTACATACTTGGAAAAAAAAACTACAATGCTCCACTAAATCAGCTTCCCCACCGCAGGTTTTTTTTTCCAAGTATTTTTCCAAGTATGCAACTATCTCTGGAAATGAAAAGAAGCAACCACATAAAGCTTCAAGCATTTGACATAAAGCATGTATGTCAAGCAGTTTAATGCCCCATTTCAAAGGTAGGTATTTCCTAGTTAAGGTATCCTTGATATTTTTCTAGGAGGTCTTGATACAGTCCAAACACTCTCCAACGTTTTAAGGATCAGCTAGTATTTTCTTCCTCCAGTTTTTAATATACAATAGACTAACTTAGGTCGGAGTAGACAGTGGCCCGTTTGGTATTTAAGTGGGAAATGTATTGTGTTGTCCTTAACCCTTAGATGTATTAACCTTAGTTTCTTGCTGTTTAAAAATGCTTTGTACTGGCAGATTTCTATATATTAATGTTTCCTCTTTTACCCAGGATTCAGAAGGCATTGACATCATGCTGGGTGTTTGTGCCAATGGCCTTCTCATATATAGGGACAGGCTAAGAATAAACCGGTTTGCTTGGCCCAAAATCCTCAAGATTTCATACAAAAGAAGTAACTTCTACATCAAAATTCGACCTGGTGAGGTAAGCATTTCCACAAAGAAGAAATATTTTTTAAAAAGAGAATAAAGGAAAAAGAAGACATATTTAGCATTTTGTACTAAATAAACAAATCTTGTTGATAATCTGGATGATTTTTTTTTATCATCTGTGTCAGCAGTTTTCAAATTGGCTTAATAGCAAGTCATTAACTGTGGGTGCCATTGCTCATGCCTCTGGTATTTTTAAGCATAGCATAGAATGAAAGATTAATCAACCTGTTGCCTATGTTTTCTACATATGGAAGGGACTCACGATAAAAGGGTTTTTTTCTCTTAATTTATACCAAATATAGGACAAAAAAAGCTATAAAAAGTTCCTCTGAATTCTTCTTCTTCCTGTAATATCTGCTTTCCTGGTTGAGACTGAAGAACTCTTTCTTCCCTTCCTTTTGAGTTCATTATGAAGATTATCATTGTGAAGAAAAGCTTCTTGTGTCAATTGTTTTTGAAATAATGAAACAATGCCCATCACTACAGTTTACTTTATATTCGGCAGGAGTAATTAACCCCAAAAAAGTAATAACATATATAGACTAAAACTTTATCAGGCTTTCTATACTTCAGATAGCTCACCTATGCACTATTCTGGCCCTGGTGCTGAGATGCTTACTTTTCTGGTGGGTAAGTTCTCCCAAGGGAGCCTCTATCTCAGTAACAGCCTGCTGCTAATGCAAGCTAAAGCCTGATTAAGGTGATCTCAGGAAAAGGAGAATTTCCACCAGAAAACAGTAAAACCTTCCTGTTCGTTTCCAATAAACATTCTGATTTATGTCGAAATAGCACCTGACTGGGACCCACAGGCCTCCAGTTAGCCTGCAGTAGAACTTTTCCTCTCATCCAGTTGCTTGGCTTGCTCTGTGCCTCCATGGCTATTTCCATGGTGACTGCCAGAAAGATTGGATGCCTATCAAATAATTTCTGCCTTTTGGAGTGGTTGGAATAGCCAGTGGATTTTCCGTGAGATTGATATTCCCATTAGAGAAACACTTGTCAGTAGTTTGCAAGAAATTGGGTCAGTTATACAATTGGGAAGCAAAAGAACCCGATGAGTTATAGAGAGGAGCAGGAATTCTAAAAGAGAAAGACAAACTGATCAGTCTGCTATCCTTTGAGGACCTTTCTGAAGTTTTGGGCCATTATATCAGTGACAAGCTTGTTTCTCTTTCTCCCTCAAAGGAAAATAAGGACTTGAGAGTTGTGAAAATCCTTGATAGCTCTGTCATCATTTTATTTGTTCACCACTGGGAGAACTAGACCATTTTATTGACCATTTTAATTTTTCTTTACATCCTATTTACTTACTGCTGTCAGTCTCCTTGATTCCACATTTGGCTGGGTTCTACAGCCTCTACCCCAATCAATTGCTACTATTTTGGCAGCAAATTTGCCCATTTCTCTGCAGAGGTGTACTGAATACATTGCATTTAGGACAGTGATCTAGGTAATGGCATGCTTTTCTCCCAGCTTGAGAACAAAAAGAAAGCATATGGACACAGGTAACTGTGTGGAGGAGCACAGAGAGCCTCATGGTATTCTTTGTGGCACTGCTTATAGTTAATTGCCTGATGATTCTTGGTTTTGTCCTTTCCTCCCTTGTGTTTTCAGTATGAGCAGTTTGAGAGTACCATTGGTTTCAAGCTGCCCAACCATCGCTCAGCTAAGAGACTCTGGAAGGTTTGCATTGAGCATCATACTTTCTTCAGGTAAGAAAAAGGAAAATTAAAAAAGAGTTGCAACTCTGTGGTGAAGTGCTATCAATAGGAATGACAAATATGGCTGTGGAACTTCAGATCCTTCTAGAACATCACTGTGTTCGATTCCCATGCAAGTTCCTTTGAGCTCCTTTAAATGGATGAACATTCCCACCAAGAAAACTTTCAACCAGACACATTGCAACATATTCAGTAATGTTTTCATTCTATTACATAAATGTTGTAATCAGGCAGCCAACATATAGAGATATTGTGGGAACAAATGACTGCATAATTGGAATAGATTTGAATTTGATTATGTTCTCCTAACCAAGAATTAAATTTAGTTATCTCAAGAACAGCGTGGCACAATATTAGTCATTCCACTCATTCAGATGCGGACTTATGGTTCTCTCTCTCCTATATATACATCTTTTACTTTCCAGCTCTATTTTTCTGTTTCAGCGGGTGATAATACCTGGTTGGCATTAACTTGGCTCAGGAACTAGGCAGGATCCGATCAGACTAGATGGAAGATCTTCAGTGAATAGCAGGACTATTGGCTAGACTGGAAAGTTGAAAAAACATCCTAAAAGAAGTTGATAACAAATCATTTCTATGTTTTTGCTAAAAAAAAATCCAATAACCCCTGTGTGGATGTACCTATGAAGGAGACTCTGTAGCTTTTCATTGCATCTGTGTAGTCACTAGGAGTCAAAAACAATTTGATTGCACACAATCTTTATTGCATGATGTGTCATGACTCTGCGTGGTGTATAGAATAGTTGTAAAATTTTAAACCTCATTTTAAAAACTTCCTCCAGGACTTTATACAAACTTCATATTTGTATTGATAAAATAACAGATGCTTTGAAGCAGATGTTATCATGTTAGCTCAGCCTATGAACAGTGGATATATTTATAGAAATGTAAATTATCTTCCCCCAAAGAGCTGTGTCAGCAGATGTCAGCATACACAACCAATAGAATGGGTTGAACTGAGACTTATGTGCAAATATGGCCTTTGTTCCATATCACTTTTCAGGAGGGGAAAAGGCAATTGGGAGAAATGAGTATGAACTATTTGTTTTCAAAGCACCCTTTATTGAACTAAGTCCCCTTTCCTAGTTTAGAAAGATTGCATGCATTATCTTTGTCTTGTTTGGTTATTATGGTTGTCAAATGTATAACTTAGACAATAATTGTGTTTACTAACTGTTGCTTTTATTTTTCTTGCTACAATTGCAACTAAAATGTAAAATTCAACATTTTTGGTATCAATTGGATGAACTGGCAAAAAATAAAGATTGAAAACAGAAGACCCCATCAGCATGACAATAAAGCAGGAGTTATATATTTTGGCCTTAATATAGTCCACATAGTCATAGAAAAAGAAAAAAGAGCTGATGAAAAAGGGGGGAAATGGAGACTTCCAAGGAGCAATGGTAGATTGAAGATGGCACTTCAAAAGCAGAGCAAATGGTCATGGTGAAAAGAGGAACCGATAAATGGATCAGTTCCTTGGAACATCTCTCCAGATCAAAGAGGGTGCTAGGATTGCCTATATATTTGCTCCATTCAGAGCCCCTCTGTAAAATTGTGATCTCAAAGGGTTTGAGAACTCGGAAGATGAGGGGGAGAAATAATTATGCCTAAGCTGTGGTTCTGAAGCACCTTCAAATGGACACTGAATTCTCCTACTTCCTCTCTTACATACTTTAGGAAGTTGCTTACTACTGATTTTCTGGTTCTTAAGAATCTCTGCGAACAATATTCATCATGCCAGGAGAGTTTCCTTCTACCCTAGATGAAGGAAATTGTATGTAACTTTAAGGATTAAAATTAAAAACTAACTTTTTGAACAACAGAAAAAGGGAACAAGAATGTTGGTTTTGGCAAGTTAAAGAACTAAATGAATTTGAAGGAATACTTCCTATGGGATGTTTAGAATTCTATAAAAAAGTATGTTAAGATTTTAACATTAATTGCAAGAAATCGTCCTGTGGGAAATTTTTGTTGATGGGAAAATAAACGTAAAGTAGGGAACTTTGGAGGTTGACTGGAGGGAACCAGAGAGAACTAAAGATCACAGTTAAAGGAGAAGATGTCCATTAAATACAATAAAGCATTTTTATTTGACTATAGAAGAAATTAAGGCTTTTTGAGAACAATGTACTCAGAATTTACTCACAATATTGTTGGATACTATAAAAATGGATATAACAGAGGGTATAGAAGAGACTAATTTGAATATGGATATGAAAATGGATGTAAAAGTGCCAGACTATAAGAGTGATATGGAAAAGGATTCCACAATGGATTTACATTTGAACCAGCCAATGTCTTAATAACTAAAGGGGACATATAGATAATAAATCAGAAGAATGGCTTGGAAAGTTTTTCTTATTTTGGATTTACAAAGATGATGTGCTAAACTTCTGAAGCTAGAAAGGGGAAAAAAAGAGAAATCATAGGAAATCAACTTGAATAGAATATAAAGTGAATTTATTTGACTAGGATTAAAATAGATATGTTGTAGTTCCTGGTGGAATTAATGGAATTTCTTTTTGATCAGGATTCAATGACAAGATTTTAAAGATCTGTTTATATGTAAGGATAGATTACTTTTGCTTTATTTCTTAATAAGTTGCTTTATAAAAGATTTATTTGAAGTCAGAATATTTCTAGTAGTTCTTAATAGACAGTAGCTGATTAGGACTGAGTGATGGGTTTTTAAATCAGATTATTAATAAGCAAAGAAGAGATTTTCTTAACTGAAATACTGGAAAAGACTTGGAGGGAGTGGAGTGTCATTTATATATATATATATATGCTTTCCTTTTTTTCTGTCTCTGCATTTTTCTTTACTTTTATATTTTTCTTACTTTGTACTAGTCTTTTATGTTTCCATTGTAAATTTTAATCAAATTATTATGGAAAGGGAAAAAGGAAACTGTTAGATAGCTCCTTTATGAGCTACTACTATTCCAGCAATTTTTTTCTTTTTTTTCAAAGTCTTTATTACTATCTTTTTGATAGATTTCTGTTTCTGAAACAGAAAATTTGTTTAGTCTGAAATAAACTTCCCTGCTATTTTATATGTTGGCCCTGTTTGTGTAGATGTTGTAGTGTTTGAATTTTTAAAAATCCTTTTTTTATGAGATGGTAAGAATTTTTAATGTCTCATACCATTTGGTCACAGATCATCAAAGAAATTGAAATCAGAAAAGGGTCTGTTATATATAATTTTCCGTATACATACAAATGTTATAAGCAGCTCTAAATAGAGGAAAGCACAGTCAATGAGTGAGATAGGGAGACAGTTTTTTAAAATGAATTATAGAGATCTAGGAAGCTGACATAAGTGTAGCTATATTACCTTGAGGTATAAGAGCTTTTAGACTTTGTAGAGAAATTAATAGATGACCAAGGGAATGGAATTTTAGATTGCATCAAATCAGAATGAAATAATCATGGGAGGAATGAGAAGACTCATAAAACTAGCCCACAGCAAAAGTTTGCAGCTTTTTGTTCCCCAACTTCCTAGAAGATTTAAAAACAAAGTTTCTCTTTCCTGCATTTTGGAACACAAACTAGATGCCTATCATATCAGTCCTCTTAAAAGGGGATAAAATCTTTTCAAGGCAGAATGAAAGATAGATACTTTAAAATTGTGGCTTCAAAGATTAATTGGAAACTTCAAATGCTACATTAAAAATGTGGTTCCTAAAAATCACTGTAGGTGATAGAACTTATTTATGTCATTAAGAATATTGAATCATTTTGGGAGACTTGGCTCTAAAATATGTATGAGACCACATATTTCACTTAATGGCACTTGTCTGGGGAAAAAATACAATTATTTGATTTAATGCTGAATAAAATATCATTCCCAAATGGAATATAGCAATGTTGATCTTTGCATTGGCTTAATGAGGTCCCAACCTGATGTGCATAACCTGGTATACTAATGGCCATCTCTTGATCCCTCCTGGCTCTCTGCCTTCCCTCTTCTCCCCTGTTGATTATCGAAAATTATGATTTATATAAATGGCATGTTGTCATGCTTCGAAGTTAAGTGCCATTCTCCTGTGCTTTCATTATTTCCTATGATATCTCTAGGTAATCAAAACAGTGGGTAACTAGATTTGTACTACTGTTGAAATCTGTGAACCCACTCATAAAAGAAGAAAGCAGTGCTGTGGTCAGTTTCTTTAGAAAGTAAAAAGTGTGAAATTCTTCCATAAAAACCATGGTTAGATAGTAAGGAAACATTGGAGATATTTCACCTGTTCCTTCAGAATCCCTCAGTTTGTCCTCTGGAAAAGGAGTGTTTCTGATTGACCATATCCACTATTGGTAGCCATGAGTCCACAGGCAAGCCCTTCCTTGTGGCAACCATCTCATGAGACCACCTACAGCACACACTGAACATTTTGAATGTATTTTACAACTTCAAAAGTTAGGGAACCTTACCTATTACAGTTTTCTTTCTGCAGGCTGGTGTCACCCGAGCCTCCTCCCAAAGGCTTCCTAGTCATGGGCTCCAAATTCCGCTACAGTGGGCGAACACAGGCTCAAACTCGGCAAGCAAGTGCGTTGATTGATCGTCCTGCCCCTTACTTTGAACGCTCCTCCAGCAAACGGTACACCATGTCTCGCAGCCTCGATGGAGGTATGCCCCAAATTGGGGAGGGGGAGGGAGATTGGTTTCCTGGTGGGTATGGGAAGGCTTTGTTAAAAGAATGGGGTCATGTATTGTTGAAGGAGGGTGGGTGGAGCTGAAGTCTAGCATCAGAATATTATTTTTTGCGGGTGAGATGTAGAACATTTTCCTCCAGAGTGCTGTGGAAGGCTTCTTCGGGTGATCTATAGGGAAAGCATGAGTGAATTGCAAAAGGCACTACCTATTAGACTTTGACTTATTTTGGCCAACAATGACTGAACTTGCTTGGTACTTGGATGGGGATTTGCTAAGGAATTCTAAGACTATAAGCTAGGTAAGAAAGCCCGAAAAGTATCTGGGAAGAAGGAAATGGCCAAAGATTTTCCCATTTATTTATTTATTTTATTCAATGTGTATTGTTGACATTCCTGCTAGCAAAGCAGAGCAAATGACAGTATGAATTTGAATGTATTAATTATTTTGGGTTGTCGCATGGTCAGCCAGATAGATGTTCAGACTGGATTTGGCATTTTTGCTCACCTACTGAGCCTTTCTCAAGGACCTGGGATGGGTAGATGTGGATGTTTTATTTAATTATTGATTAGATTTATAGGTTGCTTGACTCTAACATACTGTAAGTCTAGGAGGCAATAGTAAATTACATACTACTTAAAGGAAAATGTGGTAGCAATTCTAGAGTGTTGCTTTTCTTGCAGAGATGGATACAATGGCTTATCTGTAATTAATTCTCTGATTGAGACCTGTCCTCCTTTGCCAGCACAAGAAGGCAATTGAAAATTAACAAATAGCTTTCAGGCTTGAGATTTTTGCTCCTTATCTCCAATACTGTAAGCTCACTTAGACATATACAGTCTCTTTGATTCTAGCTAGAAAAAGGATGCAGATATTGATTAATGGATGGGTTCTCTTTTGGGCAACCAGCCTGCCAACAATGATTAGACATCAATAGCAAGAGATAATACAGAGCAGCTACTAGATAGAGTTTCCCATAAAACTTCTCATCAGCATAGTTTTTTCATTATGTGGTCGATGTCAAAGCTCACAACTCTTTCAATAAAGAGCACTCGAGAGAGAAGCTAAAAGGCATTTTTGCCCCCACTCTCCAGATTGATACAATTCTATTCACAATTTTCTGGACAGGGAAAGCCTCTCTTTCTCTAAGTAGGTGGAAGAGTTTTCCTCTTTATAAATTACATTCTCTAAAGCAGCCCAAGTCTCTTTTCTTTGAAGAACAACAAATGCGAAAGCAGAGGGAAGATTGAAGCTATTCCACAAACGGTCCCATTCCCTCTATCCTTTTGTATAGCTATGATACAGTAACATGGGCTTCATGCAAGGGACCTCATTGTCCTTGGTAGGCATGGACTAAAATGGGGATTGTTGGACACCATCTGTTTATGCTACCAGGGCATGAAAAGTAGGCATAAGGAGTCCTTGTTACCCCTCTTTAGAATTCCCAATTTTCTCCTCTTAACGTTCGGATGTTCGCCTGCTTATTGCATTGTTCTCTTACACTTAGAAATCAGCTAAGGTTGAGTTCAGATTTTTGGAGGCTTAACATACTCCAAAGATTTAAAGACTTACCTGTGAGTATATTTCAGTTTAAAGGGCAAAAAAGAGCATTTTTGAGAGCATTTGTTATGGTCACTACAGGGGAATGGCATTTTTGCCAAACTTGACTTAGCACAGGCATACCAGTAACTGTTAGTGGACAATGCAATGGCAGAGGTTCAAATCATAGTCAACCACAGGGATGCTTTCAGGGTCAGACGCTTGAAGTTTGGGGTGAATGTGACCCCAGGTCTCTTCCAGGGACTAATGGAGTGAATGCTCAAGGGCATCCCAGGTGTGTGCCCGTACTTTGATGATGTCCTCATAGTGGGGGAATCCGTAAAAATTTTGGCCAAATGGCTCAAGGCCGTCCTTCAGCAATTCTGCAATGTGGGGCTGAAGCTTAAGAAGGAGAAGTGCAAATTTGGGGTAGACTCTATGGATTTCTTGGGGTTCTGCATTGTTGCCAAAGGCATCCACCCAGTGTACTCAAAGTTCCAAGCCATACAGAGGCTCCCACTCCTAAATTGAGGGATGAGCTCCAGGTTTTCTTTGGGCTCTTGAATTTTTTATTATGCCTTTCCCGCCCCCCTGAAAGGCAACAGTGACCTAGCCTTTACACAGACTTTTAGACAAAGGGGCACAGTGGAGGTGGACAAGCGCCCATGAGAGAAGGTTTTCAGCAGTCAAATCTCTGCAATCCTCCAATTCAGTAGGCTCATCCATTTCAATGAGGGGGCCCCTATCTGCATCACATGCGATGCATCTCCATATGGAATCGGGGTGGTGCTGAGCCATTTGTGGGCTGATGGGCATCAAGCCACCATTGCCTGCTATTCAAGGACCTTGTCCTCTGCTAAGCACAACTATGCTCAGATTAATAAGGAAACAGTGGCCATAGTTGTTGGCATAAAAAAATTTCAGAACTACATATATGGTCATCAGTTTATGGTCTTTACAGACCACAAACTATTGCTGGGGTTGTTCACAACAGACAAAGAGATCCCTCAAATTATTTAGCCAAGAATGTTGCACTGGTCAATTTTTATTTCAGCCTACACGTTTAACCTCATTCACAAACCGGGGAAGGAAATGGGCCACACAGACAGTCTCAGCAGATTACCCCTGCTGCAAGTAGACCTTGATCTCGCTGCGGCTGCACACTTCCTATCAATCCAGGATTTGCCAGTCTCCCCTTCATGCAGGGGATATGGCTGCTGAGACAGCATCGGACCCAATATTCAGTTGAGTGTTGGCAGGGTTTCAAACAGGATCGCTGGAAAATAACTGAGGACCTAATTTCCAGAACTACTACATTTGTAGAAACAAGATTTCTGCTCACCAGGGTTGCATTCTTTGGGGAAGTAGGGTTGTAGTCCCAAGCTCTTCGAGACCAAGAGTCTTGGAATCTCTGCACGAGGACCATCCAGGGATAGTTCAAATGAAGGCATTCACGAGAAGCTATCTATGGTGGCTGGGGTTAGATAAGAACATAGAAGCCCACGTCTATGACTGTCATGCATGCCAGGAATCCAGGCCCGAAATTCTGCACGGCCCTGTCCACAGGTGGGAGACCACACGTGTCCCGTGGTTGAGAAACTATATCGACTATGCTGGCCCCTTTCAGGGACAGACATTCCTTCTAGTGACAAATGGTTGGAGGTGGTTCCAGTCCTTCCATGACCACTGCCAGGGGAGGTGGTTGATCATCAAATTGGACTGTTTGCACCCAGATCGAGCTGCGTGGAGACAGCACCTACAAGGATGCCACATCAGTTTGTAGTCAGCGACCAGGTCTGGGCCAACTATGGGTGGTAGCTGAAGTTGTCAAAGTACCGAGACCGCTTTCCTACAAAGTGGTCCTGCTAGATGGGTGACTGCTGCATAGACATGTTGACCAGCTTCGATGAAGGCTAGTGGATCTGCTGCTAGCATAGGATGCTTGGGTGGGCCAGCCCCAGAATCAAAGAGATTGCAGCCTGCCGGCGGTAGTCAGGGACACTGATGCAACTCCTGATCGAGGAATCAGAGCACCAGTTACAGGGGAATTCTTCCCTGATACTGAAGCCACATCCCCTGAGACCACAAAAGAGCTATGCAAAACAGTCCATCCAGAATTGTTCTACAAAATAATTTTGGCAGAAACCTACCAGAACAGGCCGACCAAAGGGAATTTGAGTGGACTCTGTGTTCTACAGTCAAAGTCTGTCCAGCCAGACTGATAAGCGGGTAGATCTGAACGTATCTGTGACTCTGCGCTGTTCGGATCAGTCAAGAAGATCGCCAAGCTACCTCAAGGACTATGCTCATTCAGTTAAGACATTGCCTTCCCTAGGGGCGAGGGGTATAACGTATTGAGCTAAAATGGTACAAAATAGGTAAATCACTCCTAATGGTTGGGCTTGTTGCAAGTACCTGACTTTCTGGCCCCGGGAACATTGTATAGAAAAAGTTTTTATTGGTCAACAATAAACAAAATTATAGCTTACAATATGTAGAATTTTCAATTATCAAA
>JANHFO010007768.1:277503-295537 GCA_032468095.1 Pareas carinatus
GACTGAGTTGAGGACAGAAAAGGAGACAATTGCCTCCTCCCATTTAAAGGGGCTGGACTAGGGATTGCAACATCTAATATATATATATATATACACTTTCAGTCAGTCCTTTATTATCAAATTTGTGCTCTGAAATAAAATTCCTGAACTCAAATAAGAATTATTTTATTAACCATGACATCTGACAAAATGAGAATTAGAAATGCATATTTGTGGACAGGTAAAGGACTTTCACAAACAGCCATTTCTGACATTAATTAATAATATTTGGATTGTCATCCTTTTTTATCCCTGTGATAGTTCTTCAATCTGAAATCAGAAATTGGGAAAAAAGTGGAAGCAGACAGCTCTGTGCAGCACAGAATTGGTACAACAGAAATTACACAGGTAACTTACAACTGTTAGTTTATTTCACACTCAAATTTCTGCTGTAAGTGAAGCACAAATTCATAAGTCCATAGGCAAAGCAACCCATTAAAATGGCTGGTGGAAACAGAATTTACATATTCTGGTGATATATTCTCTTTGTTGTTGTTTTCAAATACATCACTGAGACATTAAATGTTCAATCTGTAATCAACTTTTAGATAAATATATGAATAGGAGACTAGATTGAAGTAAACCTATTATCTTATATGTGTATTTTAGTTAATTTGTATAGAATTAGATGGAATGTGCATTTAACAGCTTTACTTTTGTTGACTGTTTTATTGTTTCATTTTCAGGTTGATGGTACCACTACTGATGGAAAAGAGACAGTAACCACGTCCCACATTGTTAGCACAGAAACTGTATCTACAACCTCAGTAAGTTATCCATATGGAACTCATTGGTGCCTGGCCATTTGTCAGCATTATAGATCCTTTTCAATCTAGCCCCTCTATGACACGGGGTGAATGTGGGACTCTTTTGCCACTGTCTTTGCTGTCAGCAATCACTTCAACTGCATCTCAGTTCCATTTTGAGACTTTCCGCACTTAGTCCTTCTCCAACTCTCCTGGCCACTTGTAGCCACCATCATCCTTGGCTGATTTTGTATAACAAAGGGGAGGCAAAAATGAAAGACTGCTCTTTTTCCAATTCCTTCCCTTTTCAGTTCATCCTGACTGGGGTCCTTATATTAATAAGAGATGGCCCTAAGTGGTTGACAGTTCTGGTCATCTCTCACATAGCTCCTTAGTGGATTTGAGTGCATCCAAATTATTTTGCTAAAACGTGACATAAAATACTCAGGAAGTGATGTGCCATACGGTATGTTTACTTTCATATGACTTATTGCTATTGTATTATTTCAGCATTGCAGATGTTAATGGAGGACATTTATGAATGGTTGTGATCACAAGCATTTTTTGATGATAGAATATCCAACTTATCAATACACATTCCTCTCTAATATGCCAAATGTAGGTAGTGCATTGAATGGCTGGCTGATTTTTATTCTTACCTTTTAGGATACTTTATAATGAGGGCATATGCAGGGAGGATTAAAAGAAGTAAATGTGGTAAACACAACCCTGAGTCCTCTATTTCTGCATGTGACATGGCCATATACAGTAGGGGTAGAACTTTAATCATGCAGTTATGATTACCATCTTGTTTGATCTCCCAGTGGGATGCCCATTTATAATGATTTTATTCTTTATTTTATCATTCTTGTTAGCCGTCTTTTAAAACCAGAGTCTGATGAGATGCATGTTAATTAAAAAATGAGCACTGAATGGATTTCTAGTTTGACAACAATTAATCACGTATGAGATACAAAACATTTTGAGAACTAGCACTGATGTTGTTACCTAGTTTGAGAAATGAAACGTCTGCAAGACAACAAGCAAGCTGAGAGAGCACCAAGGGCCCCTCATTTTGGGAACTCCTTAAATCTTTTGAATAAGATTAAAATGTTATGTATAGAAACTCTAAATCCCACCAGTTTATAATTTTGCTCTTCTGTTGGCTTTCAAGATACAGATAGATTAAACTTTAGAATAGGTATTTTTATTTCCATGAACAAATTAATGGATGAGGCTTCTTATGATTTTAATTATGTCTTTGATCCTCTATCGTCCTTGCCTGATTAAACCCATAAACATATGCTGCAGTGTAAATATTTTTTTCCTCCAGGATCACAGTACCAAACCTGCAAAAGGCACTGCAGACCTTCGTTCCATTTCCCCAGTAAGTCATTGTTCGTATTTTCTGAGGAACTTTCCCATCCTTGTTTCCTAAATCAGTAATAAAATGACAAGACACAAAAGAATCTGAAACAGAAATAGTAGGTCTGATAGATAATTCTTCACTGGACCTGAAGAAGACATAACTGTACTATTGACATTCACAATTCAGTCTGGAATGATTAAGCACACATAAAATAACATATTATTATTCAGATATCATTAAGGTTGTGATTCTGGACCTTTTTTTGGGGGGGGGACACTAATCCTGATAGTTTTCAGTCAAGGTTCAGGCTTGGTTATGACACTGAGGTGGCATTAGTCACACTTGTACATGAGCTTTTGGAGAGACTGGAATTGGTGTGCTTCCTATGTCTCTCAGCAGTTTCTTTTTATACGAACAGTTTTGGTACCATTCTGGACAGGTTTAGGAGTTGGGGAGGGAGGGACACTGTTTTGCAATAGTTTTTTCCTTTCTCTAGTTGTTCCAGTCAGTATTAGTCGCAGGGGTAAAGTCTAACTCAAGGCCCCTTCTATATGGAGTACCTGACATCTCATCTCTGTCCACTCCTATTTAACACTTACATGAAGCAGCTGGGTAAATAGTTTGATCCATCTCCCCTTCCCTTCACAATGATTTGCCAGAACAGGATAGTCAAGCTGTATTTCAAAGCTCATGCAAATAAGTAATACCAACTTATAAGCTTCTTTTAATTCCATATAAAGAACAATTACTGCTTTAGAAGATGTACATAACTGCTTCAAAACTTCTAACTGCTGTGGGGCTTTAGAAACTACAATTGTACCTGGATCAAATAGGAAATGCTTAAGCTGAGTACATTGTTAAGGTGATTTCTTTTTTTTTTGATTTTGCAAAAATTTCAAAAACAAATTTCTCAGAACTAAGTTGATTTAAAGCAAACAGTCTGTAAGAGGTCCAATTTATTTGCCCTCAAAAATTGGATCATGATCTTCTTTGGAGCAAACTTTTTCTTCACAACTGTTTTAAGAGAAAGCCGAGTATCAGAGTTTATAACTTAAGCCCCTGCCTATGACTTCTGTTTTAGAGGAACTGTGAATCTGTTGATGTGGATCATGTTTTGCCCATGTTTACAGATTGCCAGTGGTGCTGTTGGCAAAGAAGCCTTCACCAGCCTTTTCGGTGCCACTGCAGAAACCCTGTCCACCTCCACAACTACCCATGTTACCAAGGTAAGATCATTGTAGGAGTACTGAATATCAGATTATTTCCAGGGCTCAGACTTAAATCTTATTTCCCATGAATGAATTGGGGAAAAATTATTCTAGATCAGTGGTTCTCAACCTGCATCCCTAGAATGCTTCTGATATATTCTCACACCTCTTACAAAAGTAATACCTTGGATGGATATACACTATACACTATAAATTTGAAACTTGGAAACCCAAGTTTTCACACCCCTTGAAATATCATCTCACTCCTAGGGGGCGCAAGCTCCCTCGGTTCTAGATAAAAGGCATATTGTACCTATCTAAATATCACATCTATCTATGTACTATTGAAATTTTTGTGTCTTTAACTCTTCACTGAGCAAAACAGGGCATCATAGGGAACAATTTTTGAATCAATGTACTTCAAAGGGGCTAACATACAGAATATGTCTAAGATCCAATACCCAGAATTTCCTTGGCACTGAAAATTGGCACATTTGCCCAGTGCTTCCATGCTGCTGGGCAAACCTACTGATTCAGTAGACTGTCCCAGCCATAGTCCTCTGAGACTGGGTAGGCTGGCCGCTCCATTGGCTACTGGAGATTGGGTAGGCAAGTCCCACCCGAGCCCTTCAAAGTCCTACCAATGGTTCCCAGTGGGCAAGTCAGTTGCAGTCAAATCAGCAGGAAATTAAATGTTGTTCCTGCTGCCACTTTTCTCTAGGTAAGGAAATCTCTGAAATGATGATTCAAGGAGTCACAGATTGTCTAATATTCTCCTATAGTTAAATATAGTTTATTTTCTTACTCCCAAAAGTATATTTGTAAAAAAGAAATAATTGTCAAAAATTCCACTCTAAACCATAATCTAACTTATTAAGTGTTGTAGTTTGTATGTCAGAGCATGTTGCCTGAAGTAGCCAACTGTTGATTTTCAACAAATTGTGATTAAGCAAAGGTTAGCTTGGCATGATGTGTCAAATTACTTACAGAGTTCTTATTCCTCCATAAGACAAAAACAGTTTTAGACATGGATTTACAATATCATACTGAATATTTATTTTCTTCTTTATTCCAGACTGTGAAAGGAGGATTTTCTGAAACCAGAATAGAAAAGCGAATTATCATAACGGGAGATGAAGATGTGGATCAAGACCAAGTATGAATGTCTTTTTTATTTATGGAAGTGTCATGGTTCAAGGAAGACAGGAAGAGAGAAAGCTGTGAATAGAGAGGTCGATTATGAAATATGGTGGACATAAGGAGAATCCTGAGAAAGAAGTCACTAACAGGCCTTCAAGATGAAATCCAGCAATATGACCATCTATATTATAGGACTCGTTAGTGTGGTAGAAGCTTAGTTTCATTTAGTTTTTTGTTGTTGCAAAAAGAGGAAATTTGGATAATCAATTTAAGTCTTAAAATTTCTATGAGTGTACTGAATTCCTGATAGAATTATTTCATGCACTTTGATACTAAATGGTTATGTAGATCGCAGTCCCCAAAATCCTTCCTTGCCCTTGCCTCCTAAGGTACTCGTCTTGTCTTCCCCTTTGCCCTCTCTAACATCCATACATTTAGATCCAAGAACTGATGTTGTATTTATCATGCTTTGATGCAAATACATAGCTGACTACATGTTCAAGAATCTTGTTAACAAGATTCAGCACTCTTTTCTGTGAACATGTGAAAGTCGGAAAATACAAGGTGGGGCTGCAGATCTTGTATCCACCTTCCAGCTTTTACATATGCATACAAATACTTTAAGAGAACTACAATTCGTTCCGGTTGTAGTCACACAAACATACAGTGTTAGAGATAACAGTGTAATCATATTAATATAATTTAGATACTATTATAGATATACTTTTGGTATGTAGACCTAATTCACAATACCATGAAAGGGGAAGTGATCTGCAGTATAATTTACAGGACAATGTGAAGATGTGCTTATTGATAGTTAGGAATATCCATGTGAACAGAGATATTGCTTTTGCCATTCATAGATATAAATTTGTATCGCTTCTTCATTTAAATTATTTCCACTTGTTCTTACACGTGCACATTTTGGGTGACTGAAGCTGCATGTGAATCTGCAGAATGATTTGGGGGCCAGAAGGAATGGAGGCATGGTGAAAGCCAAAAAAAAGGGGGGGTATACCTAGAATAAAACCCATAGGCTTTTTTAAAATGCATGTTTAAAATTGCCAAGAAACATTGTTTTTTTTTCTTCCACCTTAGCCAAATTTAAAAGGTTTCCCTAAATTTGCGGAAGGAATCCAGCAAAGCACAGAAATTGGACTATTGGTGGCTCCTGAGCCGAAGGTTGGTCTCCAGTGAAATAAATGAAATATTACTGAATGTGAATTATTTTCTTTCCATAGGCTTTGGCTTTAGCCATCAAGGAGGCAAAATTGCAGCATCCTGATATGCTGGTAACCAAAGCTGTAGTATATAGAGAAACAGACCCATCTCCAGAAGAAAAGGACAAGAAACCTCAGGTAGGTATAAATGTGGAGAAGGCCTGGAGAAATGTGCTCCTTACAAGCCAAATCACAGTATAGGAATAAGTGACAGACAAAGATTACAGCTTTCAAAACAAGCATCCGTCTAGGGAGACAATACTGACCTCTCTCAAATATGTGAATGATGCCACTTGAAGTATTATCTTGATTGTAGTAAAGTAAAGTTGTGAACTGTCTCATATCTTTATTCAAGTTTATAACCAAGAGTAAGCATGAATTCATGCAAAATGAATGAGAACTGGCTGAGAAACTTGGGCATTTTGAATGCTTACTGGAGACTTCTGCTTAGAAATTATGGTCCTAATGGATAAATTGCCCTACAGGGGACATTTTCTATGAGCTTCACTCAGTAAATCAATTAGGGTGAATGGTGCTCCATACTAATGGAGGCACATCCCATAAGGATGCTCTGTAAATATGCAAAGAGTTCATACCTGATACGATATAATCTTGTTAAATAGCTAAAGGTGTTATAGATTATTAAACTGGAAAAGTCAAACAAGCTTCAAGTATTATATTGATAAAAAAGGGCTAGACACTATATGTATTGATTTATGTGCTTACTTTCCTTCTCCTTGTATAGGAATCTTGACCTTTGTGTTTCTAGAAGTTGGCATCTATTTTAACTTTGAAGTAAAGAAGGGGCCTTTATGCTGGATTCCTCACTGAGACATAGAACGTCCTGGCTACAAGAATAATGTTGAGAGACAAAATATTAAATAAAAAGGAATAGCAAATATATTATATATTATATATACAGGAAACAAAATGCATCCTTGCACTGCTGCTATATGCTGGAAATGAATAAAACAGCAACATCAGCAACAAGCAAAAGCAACCACCTCTTCAAATAAATTGAAGAATTGACTGATCTAAAAAAAATCATGATGGTAATAATATTAATAATACAATAAACCACCATTGTGCATGTTACATTTAAAGAACACATAATTCATTTGTTGCACACTGAATGGAAAAGCAAAAATGCTTTGCAACAAAGCAAGAAATCAACTAGCAAAACAAGCCGAATTACAAAATGATTCCCTGATAGGAAAGAATTAAAATCCATTCGCTTGTATAATTTCTGTTTATTTTCTAATTTGGGATGTGCAGTGATCATCCTTTATTTTCACACCATGCTACTTTTGTTGCTTCACCATTGGATTCTTTTGTTTTCCCTAATTGGTCCTTCCTTTTTTAAATGTTTCCTCTTCTCATCTAATGTCTTTGTTCTGCTGAAGATAATTTTGACTTTATTTCATTTAAAGCAAAAGAAAATGATATGTATATGATTTCTCACCGAACAAAATACAGCCTGTAGAGATTTCATATTGATGTGCTTTTAAGTTATGGATATTATATATAACTGGGGAGGGTGGGGAATGATATTAAAACAAACAGTGCTAAGTGTGACAATGACATTTTCACATTATTATTATTTGATTGATAATGGTTAATGTATTACAAGACTTTTAGATTATGCCAGTATCCCATGAAACTAAGAATAGAAGAAGAAAAAAGGAATTCTGAGGAAGTTGTCTCTCACTTGAGTTTGGTGACACTATTGTGATTGCCACTGGTTGATTAAGACATACAGGACAATATAGAAGTAGTCAAAGACAAAACGGATCAGTGTTACTGCAGCCCAGTTAGAATTCTTCAAATGTGCCAATTAATAGTGTCTCTTCATCCTCCAGGCTTAGGGGGATCACAGGGTCACCACACAGAATGAGGTCAAATTGCTTCATTGTTCAAGGCCTTTATTTAATTGTCTTTCAGAGCAAAGTGTTTATCTAGGGCAAAGTTGTTGTATTCCGTGTCAGTTTTTCAAAATTTTAAAGTTTAGTTCCAAATCTATTGATTACGTGGCTCCAGTTTCTGATCAATGAATGTGAGAACTTGCCAAAGAGGCTGCTGTCCTACTCACATGTGGTTTCATTTGGCCAGATTTAAACTTTGGAGACATATCAGGGAGAAACATTCGGAAAGAGCACCTCTGCCTTCTTTAAGTATAGTGATTCTATATCAGAATACGGTTTATTCACAAGGGTTTCTTGAAGAGGCAGTCGTCTGCCACAGTAAGCTGTGAAGCTTAGAGAACCAAACTACTAAAAGCAGATGTGGCTCCGGAGTAGGGATACTTTTAAATAAAACTGCTCTGCCATTAATGAAACCTAGACATTGTCCTTTACCACTTTTCATTACTTCAAGAGTAATTAAAGTAGAATGAAATGAGACAAATCTAAATGAAACAGCTAATACTCTTCCTTCTACATATTGTGAATTGGATAATGACATCTTATCTCTAATTGGAAATATAAATAAAAATGGAAAATGGTAGTAATCATTCGAGTAATGTGGATGTATCTTATACCATAAATTGTTTGCCATTGTAGGAAACACTGGGCCATTGGCTGTTAGTATGGCTCCTTAAAATTGGATCTGTTTCTGGCATGTAGGAATGTCCTAATTAAACAATGAAAGCATAGATATAAACTTTATGCTGTAAGAGTCATTTCTAATTTTCACATATCCAACTGACTTTCTCCTTTAGTTTTGAGGATTTTTTGTTTTCCTTCATTCTTCTGGAATATATGCCCTAAAACCAAAACATCAACAAATGCAGAAACTCATAAAATATGTACAAAACAAAAATTTTGATCTGCTGATTTCAAAAACTGAACAAAAGTCTTGGTGGCATTGTCATGTTTTTTCTCAATGATACAAAAAAAGTATTCTTCCCCCCCAAAAAACTTAATTTCATATTTAATTTCAAAACAAAGCTCAGAAATTAGGCAAATATAAAGTACATTCTGTTGCTTCTACTACTGTATATGAATTGGTATACCCAAGTTTGCCACTAAAACCTGTAGAAACAAATTGCTTCAAAAATCATTTATAGAAGACCAGAATCTAACTCTTGTCAAGTACAGTAAAGGAAAGCTAAAATAGATTTGGATTCCTCCCACAGCATGACTGATGGGTAGCCATTAACAAAAAATAGCTTTTTGTTTACCTAGCAAGATGTGGCTTATATATAGATATCTATATTAATATATATATATAATATTTATTATTTGTGGTAAGGTTGAAGCTATGCATACTCTTAAGAGCATGGTTTCTTCCACCTTTTGCTGCCATCTGGTATAGTTGGTCACTGTTTGCTTTCTTTGGGTGAGGGGGTCTTTCCATTAAAAGGGACGGTCAATGCAAGTGCTTGTTTGCAACAAATCCCGCAACTTAATTCTAAAACTGGCCTGCAACTGCATGAATTAAAAAGATTCATAATTATTTTTTAATTTGAAAAGCACCTTAACCAACTGAAATGCTGTCATTCCTTCATTAATTTTTCTGTCCTTCTGACCCCTCCACCCATTTCAATTTTTGTCCCATCCTTTTTGGTCATATCCTCTTTCAGTGCTTGGTGATGTATGCGTGTGTGCTCATTGTTCTTGTATTCAATAAAAGTGAAATAAATGTATCTGATGCTCACTCATTTTGTGGCTCATGGTGGCTTTTCTCTTAGGAAAGAGAGAAATGAGACTCTTTATGCTGAGCCTGTCAGAATTTTGAATGGTCATTGAGCAATTGGTTTTAAGTTGAGTACTACACATAGATGATGACGAAGTGTTGAGTTATTGTGAGGTAGGGCCACAACAGGTGCATAAATGAAGACACCCCCCTCCAACCTATTGGATTATATTTGATCTTCCAGTACTGTGAGACTAGGAGAAATTCTCAATCATGGGATTACTCCTTCAAGGCCAATGTCACTCCACTGAAAGTTGACATCAGAAATGTCAAGGAACCTTAATTAGTAAACAGCTGTTTTGTTTGTGTTCAATTCCTTTCATCTCATCCAAATATAACTTTCAGATAAAGGGTCAAAGGATGCTAATACAATACATTCAACCAACAAATTACCTCCTCCAGCAGTTTCATATAAATGTTAAACAGCAGGAGGTAAAGGAACCCTGTAATATCCCATAACTGAACAACCAATTAGCTGATGAGCACCATGACCAATGAGTGGCCCAAAATGGCCAAGAGGGATACTACTTTATACCAAGTTATAATAAAGACAATCCACAATAGCAACCAATATCATCTTCATCCCATGCTCAGATAGGTATGCTCAATGAATAATCTGTTTCTTCTATGGTGCTTTGCCATTGTAGGGAAAGATAAAAAGAGATAATTGTCAAATCCAGATTGATCCAGAAAGAGCATCTCTAAGAGGTGGGACATTGTAGTCTCTTTCGAAGTTGCTGATATTACCCTTTTCAAAACGAGTTGTCAATTGGCACCCCAGATCCAATATCTCTCCTTCTGGCTTTCCAATGAAGCCAGGTGGGGCAGACAAAACACATCCTAGTGCACTTCATCAAAATCCATAAACTAGAAAGAATCCCAGGTATATTTGTAGAGTCCCTCCTTGAGGGAGATGAGTGGTCTAGAAACATTAAATATAAATATAAATTAATAATGACTTCTGTGTCCTTACAGTGAATTCTTCTCATCAAAGGTCAAGGCTGCAAATCTGGGAAACTCTGGCACAATAAGTCAAAGTCTATACCTCTTCTGTGAAAGGAAGTGACCACTCTAAACAGGGTTGCTCTATAGCAATCTACCAATGTAGTAAGGGAAGATGAGTAACATTTCATTCCCTTATCGGCACAATGTAGGTTTTACGCTTGAGTTCACACTTGTCTTGGGTCAAATTCCCTTTTTGTATTTTTTCCAGTGGCATGCCAGGCATCCCTTCTGTTGCTTCACCTCCTAGATGTTCTTGATATATCAAGGAACCAACCAGGATTGGCTGATTAGGAGTGGCAGCTTGAAAGCAAGTACAATGGTCTTCAGTTGACAGTAGGTGACCAGAAATTCAACAAGACTGCCTCAAAGGCCTCATGTTGTTTGGGGCAAGCTCATTATTGCCACAAAGACCATGAACTCCAAGTTTTGCTCAAACCATTCCTGAGAACCTAGAAATTGAAACCACCAAGAGCCAAAATAAGAGGGAACAACAACATCAGTCTCTAGACCAAATTAAATAGTTCAGGAAGGGACTCTCTTGGGCAGTAGGATAGCCAGTAAAGTAGAGCAGCAGCCCTCAACTTTGTGATGCCAGGGATTGGTTCTTTGGAGGATAGTTTTTCTGTGGACCAGGGGAACTGCCTGGATCCCGCATGTGTGAAGATGATGCTTCACTTGTGCACCCGGTTCCTGGTGGGCTGCGAACTAGTGACAGTGTGTAGACCAGGAGTTGGGGACCCCCGCAATAGAATATACAGCTTGTCCCTACTGTCCAACTTAATGTGCAGTATTTCCATTCATGTTTTGTTATCTCTGGAGCAGAGTCTCGCAGAATAGAAGGCAGCCTTTAAAGATTACCCTTCCTCTGACGAGGGTGTAAAGACTCCTCAAGAAACTTGAGACAGCAGATCAGAAAGTGACACCCTCACCATCACTCTGCTAGGTCTCAATAATATGCACTATGTTCTTGTGCTCATCTACCATCAAATCTTAGAGATGATTTATATCTGCATTTATGAGATATTATTGAATACAGACTTGACAATTATTATCAACAGATTATAGATCTATCAACAGATTCCAGTGATATTAACAACTTGTTGGTTTCCCCTTCATTGAAATAGCCTCCTGCCATAACTCCCTCAACCCACACAGCAGGACCATAACTATCTTCCTACCTGTGCAGTCAAAACTCATACACAGATTAAATCATACTGACTAACTCCATAATATAAGCATCCAAGAATTAGAGAAACATCAAAGTCACTCACTCTGGCTTCAACATCAAAAATAAATCACCACTCAAACCCTTCCAATTCCTACCCACAGACCAAAAAAAAGAATTTTGCTGATAAGAGCATCCTATTAATGCCAACAACTTCAAAGACTACTGTCAAAAAACCTAAATTGAAAATTCCTCCACTTGTTTATATTCCACAACAACTTCCTTTTAATACCAAGGAAGTTCATATTCAGCTTTACTTTCCCATTGTTATAGGCATTGCTAAGAAACCAGAATATTGTAGCCAAAGACTCAGACGTCCAGACTTCCCTGTTTAGTCCTAAGTATTCTGTTTCTGTCCCTCCTAGCCATGTTGTTACAAATGGTGATTGCCATGTTGTTTAGGGGACCGGTTTATTTGTCTTTTTCCATTTCACCAACCTGACTAACTGGCTAATGACAAGTAAAAACATGAACAGCAAAATAAAATACCTAATTGGGAGGCAATGTCAAAAACAATCAAACAACAACCATCTTATGGACTTTAATTGTCAATCCAATCTTATTCTCAGAAAAACAACCATGTATTCTAAGCCTTGCAAAAGGGCCAACCTAATATCCAAGACACTAAAGTTTGAAAGGGTAGGTGCCATGACAGAAAAGGCTTGCTTTCTGGGTCCTACCAGATGATGATTAATTGATGAGACTCATAACATGCCTCTTCTGCTGGATCTGCTGGAATGGGTAGAAACAATTGGGGACAAGCATCTCTCAAAATAACCTTGCCCCCTGCCATGAAGGATTTCCAATGGCCATGGATATTGCTCAGCCAACTGCTGTCAGGGAATCAGGTTCTGCAGTCTCTGGATCAAACGCCTTCTCCATCTCTCCAAGCCATGGTAAGCAGCTTCCCACAGTCCATCTTATTTTCTCCCTCTTTCCAAATATTCAGCTTAGATAGCAATCTTCATAACATTGTCTTGTTTCCTCTACTCCAACATCGTATTCCAACAACTTCAAAGACTATTGCCAAGAAACCTAAACAATTCTAAATTGAAGCTTAATTCCTCCATTTTTTTATATTCCACAACAGCTTCCTTCATTTCAATATGAAAGTTTAGTGATACCAGCTACTACTCTGCACCATCTTTTTAAAGCCACAAACTACATAATGATTGAGTGTTAACTCTAGACTTGATGAATGTTGGAAATTACAGAAGATGTAAACATAAGTACAGTCTACACTATCTGGGTGACAAGACAGATCTCCAGTATTTTAAGTCACTAGTCTCTTTTCCTTGTCCTGCTTTGTACTGTTTCAATAAACCTATAACCTTCCAGCTCCTACTTCCATGTTCCCCTCTTGCTCATATCTACCCTTTGTCTTTCATTGCTCAAGCTCAGCTCTGCTGCCATCATTCCTGTTTACCTGTCCTGTTGTGGGTGTTGATATGAATATGTCATTCCAATCCTACCATCAGGAATACTGTGTGATTGCACTATTTTATATGGGAAATACATACTTGGACAAACAACCAATATTTTTTTTCCTCAAGCCAACATCTTAAACAGCCAGGGCACTTACAACCATACATAAAACACAGGAAGCAAGAAGGGTGGCTATCCATAGAGATCAATCTCAATCTTCCCCCTATTTTTGCACTTCAGTGACTAAGAGTAAAGATTACATCACTTTTGCTTATGTACCATATTCCTGGAGTGTTCTCTGTTGGATCTCCCCCTCTCCATTGTTTAAAAATTCTGTTTTAAAAATAATAAAGCAAGGATAAAAAATCTGAGACAAATATGGAATAAAAAGAAAATAAAACTATGTCACTGGAACAAATTGAAATGCATGCTCTCACTTTTACACTACTGAGTAAAACGATTGTACATAAGAACACATTTTTAATAAGCATATTTAAAATAGTGCAAGCTAATCTACTTGGCCAAATTTTGCATATCTTTCTTATTAGTATCTAAGAAGATAAAAAAATTAATATAGTAGCCTAAGGACTAGTGATTGAACACACAGAAAAGTTGTTTGCTTTGAGAGCCAGTATTGCATGATTACTAGGAAGGGATGGGATGAGAGGGATGGGAATATAAATCTGACCAATTATGGTTCCCTAAGAAAAGAACGGTTCTGAACACACCCACATAGTCTGACATTTTTGGGGATTTCTTTCTATTTTATTTTCTTCTGAGTGGCTTTATGCAAGGTTGAGTCCTGACAATTGCCTGGAGTTTTCTCTGCAGGGTGCGTCAGAAGTGGTTTGCCAAGGCTTCTTCCCTAGGGATGAGAGAGAGAGAATATCAAGGCAGAACTCACAGTCCCTCGGTTTCTAATAAACCAGTCACGACACATTTTAGCTTAGTATATCAGTATACTAATTTAGTACATTAGCTTATGGTTGTGTGATTAACCAATTCAAAAAAAACCCACTTAACTGGATAAATCGTGGTGGGCATTGGCTTATATAGCCCTGAGTCCTTCGGGAGAAGGGCGGTATATAAATCTAAATAAAATAAAATAAATAAATAAATAAATAAATATCACCCACCTTTTCTGCAAAATTGTGTATCGGCCCTAACGTGAACAAGAGATCATTAGTTCATTTCACATTAAAAATGTCAAACCCACCCATTCAAACAGCCGTCTAACTAGTAGTAGCACTATTACAATTCTCAAAATGTACTGCACGCAGGAAAAAGAAAAAGAAAAAACTTCCCTCGAATGTTATCAGCAATTCGAGGAGCGGAACACTAGACAGAGCAGCCACAGAGACCGCACGGACAGCTTCTTTTAAGACGACCGGAAGTTGTCCGATTGTCAGGCTCGTCATCCGCTTCCCGCCGGAAGTTGCCTCCAAGTCCTAAATTCTGGCGCCGCGTTTTCTCGGGGCCGGTGGGTTGGGCATGGCGTTAGATCGGCTCTGGCCCCGTGCCGACGCGGTCGTAGGTGCGAACCGGGCCTTTCCCGATAGCTCCTACTTAGCTACTTCCGGTTTTTGAACCTGCCAGCCTCTTGCGTTCAGCCGGCGGGGCTCCTTCTTGCTTTCTCGTCTCCGCGGGATCAGCCTTCCCAGGTGGGGCCCTCGCCTTTCCCCGTTGATATTGGAGTGAACACCACGAAAAAACCCAGCAGGTGATCCCGCGAAGGTCTGCTAAGGGTGCCGTCGTTATTGGCACAGACCTCTTCATTCAGAAGGCATTTCGCACGTTCTCCGCTCTCCCCCCGGCTAGCCTGTCGAGGGTTCGAGCTCCAAGGCGTGCCGTGGTTGTGAAATCGTTCAGTCCCTCAATAATGTGAGACCAACAAATGCCTGCTGTTCATTTGGGAGTTCGTGAGATCGTGGTCTGCCCACTCAAGGTAGACAGGCTGAGCAAGCCTGTCCTAACGCTGCTTGGCATGAAGTGCCCCTTAACATCCCATTCTTTAAAAAGTGTAAAATATACATTTCATCCCAATCTATGGGCTTTCATGTGCTGAGTTTTGGTTATCTGAATTCTGTGGGGGGGGGGAATGCATCTGTGGGTAAGTAAGTCCTAAAAGTTGTTATGCATCTTGTTAATATGGAAAGGAGACTATGGCTCTGAGGAATGTAAATTCCTGAACATAAAATGATTGTTTTGATTTAAAAATTATTTATTCGATTTGCACTTTATTGTTTAGAAAGATCTTGCTAGTCTCCTGGCAGATGAACTCTTTGGCAAAATGTTGGTACTTGATGAAATGTAGCTTAATTGGCTAAGATTTAATTGGCTCCTTCAGTCTATAGGTAGCTTTTAGCACACTCACCCAATTAAGACTTTATAATGAGATAACTTTCTTCCTTTCTTTTTTAGCATGTATTATTTACTACTGTGTGTTCTGTCATTGCTCTTCATTTTATTAATAATAGAAACAAAAAGAATAGCAGCTATTTGATGAGAACTTTGAATTTTACTTTTAATCATTTGCTCAATGTTATGTGAAAGAACATTCTATTTTAAGTCTTCAGACACCTTTCTTTCTGCCATCACGAAAATAAGCAGGATTTTATAATGACAAGTTTTCTAAAATTTTGGATCTTATGTTTCCCACTTTTGGCTGGCTTTGATTTGGAAGCTCAGAGTTTTGAGTGATTTTTCCACTTAATTTGTTGTTTGTGTAATCAAGCAATTACACAATCAACCACTTCCCCCACATTTTCCTTGTCCAATATGACTGTCACTTGGCTATTACTTTTGGAACAGTACAACTTTTCATTTCTTTTGTCTTGTTTCAGAGCTTAGAATGAAGGTTTGGTAGTTTGGCCATACAGTGCCAAGCTATTCTTACTGTCTCGGCAACATATTAATCAAATCTTTTCTATCTTTGTAGTGAGAGGTGGTATTGGAGATGGGAGAGGCAGTTAATATTGTCATACAATCGTAAGGGAATACTTCCTTGAAATATGAGAAAATTGAAACTTGGCCCATCATGTTCACCAGGTGGCAGTAGTGATATGTTTGCTATTTCAAATATAGTAACCCAAAATGTAGAAGTTACTTTGATAAATTGTGATGAAAGCATTGCAAATGGATGTCTGAAATTTGTGTCCTTGGTACAGTAACACTGCCTCACATATATTGTAGTGTATTCAAATATTTATTTGCCTCTACTAGACTTCTGAATAAGAAGAACCAAGGGAACAGCTAATAATGGCAGAAATGCAGATGGACCAAGCTCTGGCCAAACAACTTTTTTTTGAAGGTGCCACAGTTATAATTTTGAAAATGCCAGAAGGAACTGAGTTTGGCATTGACTACAATAGTTGGCAAGTTGGCCCCAAGTTCTGTGGAGTCAAGATGATACCACCAGGCATTCATTTTTTTCATTACAGCTCTGTTGACAAAAACAATAGGAAAGAAAGTGGCCCTCGTACTGGTTTCTTCTTAAACTTACGACAGCGTGATTTACAGATATTATACTGGGATAGACAAAAAGAAGAAGTAGACCTCACCCCAGTTTCAGAAAATGAGTCTGAAGCCATGAGAGCCAATCTCAAAGAGATGGACAAATGTCTGGGTCCATACCCATATAGCACCCTTAAAAAATGGGTCTCTCTCACTAATTTTATTAATGAATTTGTGATGCAAAAGTTGCAGCCTGAAAATGGACAGATCTGTGCCTTTTCTGAAGTGTTGCCTGTTCTGCCTGGAAAATATACTAAAGATCGAATTGAACAGAATCTACCCCAGTATGACACAGAATGCAAAAGCTATGCAGAAGGACTAGCCCGACTTCCTAAAATGCAACTGAAGCCTGGCACTGAGATCAGATTCACAGAAATACCTAAACAAATGTATCCTGAAGGTGCCACACCTGAAGAAGTTACCAAGCATAGTATGGATCTCAGCTATGCTCTAGAAACAGTGATTAATAAACACTATGCCAGCAATTCCCAAGATGTACTTGGTAAGTAAATATACCTTCTTGGATCTGTTTTTCATTGGTTACCTTTTTTTACATTAGTACATGTATTATACTTTAGATACACTTAGGATTACTGTGTAACTTTCATAAGCAAACCTTTACAAATGAATGTTTTGCAAAACAAGTGAAATGATCCTGTAGTGTGTATTGAAACTTTATTAGTCATTTTTGTATATTGGGATATACGTAATTATGAAGCCAGTCCATAATATCAAATAGCTGTTACGATAAATTTTCCTGCAACTTTACAAATGTGTACCTACTATTAAACCAGATGTTTTCAAACATTTTCAAGCTGTGGACCCCAAAACATGTTGTTAAATAGCGGACTCCATTCCCAGAAATGCAACTAATCGACAATTCATGTATATTAATTTTTCCCGATTTTTCGTGACCTGTCTGTGGACCCGCAAGCCAACTTGTCACAGACTCCCAGGGGTCCATGGACAACAGTTGAAACTTCTGTATTAAACAATTATGTTTGAGTAATTGAGATAAGAAATGAATTAAAGCAGTCAAAAAATGTTCATGTGTAGCACTAGTGACCCCTTGTGGAAAATTTAAAACAACACAACACTCAGCATTTAATGGCAATCCTCTGGCATTCTTTCATGGCAATATTGTATTGCTTTTCAAAATATTGTTCAGCAAATTCTTATTCTTGAAGATTAAGAAAAGTAATGGACTTGGTTAAATACATATTTTAAGAATGTTGGCTTGTATAAATCTATATATATAAATGCGAAATACCACTCACTGATTCATCACCAGATCTCTCAAACTATTAAAGCTACAAACTTGAAATTTAGTAGATCTGCTCATCTTGGCATCTAGGCGCTCACTAAGAAAGGATATTTCAAAATATTAATTTTTACGTGAATTATTTCAATTTTTTAATTCCAGAGGTTGTGATTGGACAAAATATGGTTTG
>JANHFO010007770.1:35305-45536 GCA_032468095.1 Pareas carinatus
GATGTCCCTGGGGAGCTCCACCCTTGCAGCCCCTGATTAAAACCAGGCGCTTTAGGGGACCTCAACCCTCGATCCGGTTCTCACTTTCCCCCCTTCACCTGAGGGGAAAGCTTTCTGCCACCTCACAGCTGTTTTTGAGCTGTCAGGCGGCTCTACGCGATCTCGGAGCTGGCAGACCTGGAAAGTCTGTCTTTCGGCGATGCAGAGCCAACCGGAAATCCTTATTTTCTTAGTATCTTTAGGTCAACCAGCGATCCTTGAGATAAATCTCAATCTTTTAAGGGTACATTTTTTGACGTTCTTGAAGAATCCTTCTTGTTGTGCCCTGTTGTCTGCTGAGTTCTCTGAGTCCTCCAGCTCCGGACTCCGAAGAGGAGATGGAAGAGGAGGCAGACCCAGCTTCCAAGCATTCTCTCTGGGAAGGCAGAAGGAATGGAGCTTTTGAAAGGTGAAGCAGAGGCAGAGTCTAGGCCATCCATCAGCCCACAGCTGGATTGCTGGCTGCCTCCAAGCCCTGCAGAGATTCAGCCAGCAGATGAGGAACAGTTGGGTCCAGTCCCTGACGACAGGGTGTAGTACAAGGCGAGGAGGGAAGCACATCAGGAGACTATTAGTTGGTCTTCCGAACATAGGAGTGGTCATTGTTAGAGGGTTCCACCCTCAATTGGGAATAAAAGGCAGTAGGGTGGATAGGGGTGGTTGTACCATACAACAGTTCGTCTCCCTGCCTGTGGTCATTGATGTCATCTACTCTGCTACATCTAGACTGTTCTGTTTTTGGAACTTTGGTGTGTGAGTTATTCTCTGATTGACCTGTTTTGGCTCTGTACTGCTCTGTTCATAGGACTTCTGTGAGTTTTCCCCGTTTGAACTGCTTGTGAATGTGCCTCTGTGGACTTCAAGTGCTGTAGAAATCCTACTGTAAATTCTGGTGACAGGTTTACAGCTAGCTGCTGAAGTGAAAAGAGGCTTCCACATCAGCTAAGCCAACAAAGGCTAATTGCTGGTTGGCCACAGACAATAAATGGTGCCTCTTAACCCTCTTCCGAACCACGTCTGTTTGTGTTCAAGTACCAGGTCAGGACACTTCTTCCCATTTACACAACGTCCCGCTGTTTGGGGTGGGGAGTTTTTGAATGCTGCCTTTTTATGCAAGGCTGAATTCTGAGAGATGCAAATATTTTAAAAAACTATATTTGCATATTAATTCACAAAATACGTAAATTCTAATCAAAATGCAAACTCCATTAAATATGCAACTCAATATTAGAATGGATCAAATACTGACACTCCAACATTCTTAGAAACATCTCAGAAATCTCATCCTCAAGAATTTTCCATAGTTGCTTCACAACTATGAATTACTCCATGAATTACTCCATGTGTGTGTGTGTGTGTGTGTGTGTGTGTGTGTGTGTGTGTGTAAAACTTTCTCATATTTGTTTTCATGCCCTATCTCATTCTATATGATCAAAAACAACAAATAAACCATCGCATATTCCAATGGAATGTTTTTATTTATTTGATCATATGTATAATTTCATAAACCTCTATTCAATATCACACTTTACCAATTAATAATTTTGTTACGAGATTGTAGTTATTAAAACCTGATTGCATTCTTTGCTGCAACATTCATCATAGGGTAAAGTGAGGCCCTTCAGTTTTCCAACATGATATACCAATTCTTACTGTGTACAGTATGACCAGTCAATTCATGAGTCCCTACATTGAGAGGGGTGGTATAGAAATCTAATTAATTAGATAGATAGATAGATAGATAGATAGATAGATAGATAGATAGATAGATGCAGTTATTTCTTAAAACAAGGTAAGGAAGCATAGGAGGATAACCCATTTGCAATACCTTTGTCAGCAGTGGCAATATGAGTCATCTCCAACAAAATAGTGTGTGTGTGTGTGTTCCTGAATTCCCTTCACTTTGCAACTGTATGTCTTTCTTATGTGTACACTGGGAAGGTAATAAGCTGGAGCATATGACCAGGAAAGAGAAGGAGGTATAGAAAGAAAGGGTAAGCAGTATTTCTCAGTCCTGCCTACTGCCTCTTCTCACACATTCTTCCTGGAATGCTGTTCTCCACAGTTCTTGCCTGAATCCACCCAAAATAAATTTTGTGCCATTTTATCTAATTTTTAGAAATTTATTCTTCTGATGGACACACAGGCAGATATATATGCAAAGCCAAATATAACTTTCTTTTATATTATTTTCAATGTTCTGGCAGGTTGGAAAAGATACTGCACTGCATTTTTCACCAAAGATGTGGAAACTTACTAAATGGTAGTGGGTTCCATCTTCTTCCAGGTGACAGAAGTGGTGCCTAGACACCATATGATCCTCTCAAAGAGATTCCATTATGCAAACCTAACATATTGTCTCTGGCAGTTAGGAAGTTGGAAAAATTTCATATTATTAAATAAGGTAACAGACTAAATCTTCTGTAATCCCAGAGTTTGCAATGCAATTCTCATTAAAATGGATTTCTTAGGGAAAAATGCATTCAAAACAGCTACATAAAAGAAAGTTGAGGCTGAAAGTAGATAATTGGGAGAAGGGTGTGTGTTTTGCTTTTTCTTTAGGGGTTGAGGTTTGGAGGTGCAAAATTAACAGTACAGTATTAAAGTTTAATATGGGTAAAAGTGAGCAGATTATAAAATACATAGTGATGTAAAATTAACTTCACAATGAATTATGCTAATAAAAGACAAATGAGCCTCCCAGAGTCATTGAAAGCAAAACAGCATGCAAGTTAATAAAATACCGTTGTTATTAAAGGATATTTAATGTCATATTCAGTTATGATAGGGGAAATCGACTCCTATGTATTTTTTCAAATAGTTGATCTTTTTGATTTCTCCTTAGTGCTAGGTTGATCGTTCATTAATGATATGCATTACTTCTTGTTCTGCTCTTCGGTGCATTGGAGCATATTCCCATTCTAATTTTATCCATTTTAAGTTTCATGATAGCAGTAGTCTATTAGAATTTTAAAACTTACATATATTAAAAGTGTAAATTTAGTAACCACTTAATATTTATTCCTTATACAGCAACATATGCCCATAACAAGCTTTGCATTGATGAAAACAGTCTCATTCATGAAACTTCATAATTTTATGCATGGGGGAAATAAATTTTAATGCATCCTACAAGATTGTGGAGAATTCATCCTATTCAACTAAGAGCTGCTTACTTTCATGTGAGCATGGGTAGGACTGGGTTCTAAATTAGACAAACTTTACCTGATGTTTTTCAAGTTGTCTTATGTTTGAGGGTAGAATTCATTTTAGAAGTAATTTTGTTGTACATGAATACTATTTAAATTTAATGTTAAGAAACTCTTTAATCCTATATACATGAAAGAGATTTAATTAAAATATAATAGAAATTGCACAAGCCGCTCTGTATAATTCTCATTCTATTTTTTAATCTATCCTATTCCCATATTTGATTTTATGGCTGCATATAAATTGCATTGCAAAATGAATATAGAATCAGTTTTAAATAAATGGTAAAATATACAGTGGTCTAAGATGCTTATTATCTAAATTCAAGTGAATATTTATACTTCTTTTTATTCAAGAAGTACGTTTCATATTCTATTTCAGAGTTTAGCTTGATGTTGGGTCTTCTCTGTCAGTGAATTATGTTGATAGCATCTGTTATTTTCCTCCACTTTCCATTTTCTCTGCTTAAAGTGTGTTTCTGTAAAACTACCATAGTAAGATTTTTTGGCATTTCTATAATAGAGCTCATTCTGTATAGCAGATCAGTTTCTGGAGTCCAATATGAAAGAAATCTGTAGGACTGAGAATGAAGAAAATAGGTTGCTAGGAAATGCTTGCAATGAAGTATAACTTTTAATTTTTACTCAGTCTTTAGTATACCAAGATGAAAAACAGTTCTCTTGTCTATAATACCTACAATGTTGCTGCAAGATATGGTAGAAAAAATAAAATGGCAGCTTCACATGTCAGTAATAAAGCATCAATAAACTGGTTATTTATGATAAGCCAATGGAATAATTCATTCTCTCTTTCTCTCTCTCTCTCTCTCTCTCTCTTTCTCCCCCCTCCCCTACCTCTCTCTCTCTCCTTCTCTTGTCTAAAGTTTCATTAATATTATTATTAATATAATTTATTACATGGCTTTTTCAACATACAATAGAAATCAGAAAAACACACAGAAATTATAAGCATCCATTCAATAACATGAATTCATAGCTTAATGACTAAACTAAAAAAACATTAGCTATTAAAACAAACCAAACATAACATCCATGCATATTTATAATACTCTGCAATAAGACCATGTGTGATGTGTTTTAATTTAATTATACTTTAATTGAATTGAATTCATAATGAAAAAATACCAGGAACTGCCAAGATTAATGACAATAGGTAGAACAAGCAGATCCTACACTAAGCCTCTAATCAACTGAAAAGATATTTAAATCTTTTTGAAAGGTCATCAGACTTTTTCAGAAATGAATGAAAGGAAGGAACTGCTTCCAGTTGGAATCCCAGGGAACCTAGACACTATGACCATAGTACAAGGGACTAAAAGATTTTGCTCAGAGGAATATAAGGAGCAGACCAAGACAAATAAGACAGATAGTTGAGGTAAGAACTGGGTATAAGCAACAATAATCTGTAATAAGGCATGGTAAGAATTATGTGAGTGGTCAGAATAGCCTATTGTAGACTAAGATCAGAATCAGAGACTCTGTGTGTAGAGATTATTGCAATCTAAGAATGAATGGGGAAGTGGTATCAGGTAAAGATAATGCATTCTAGATTTAGCTCTCAGTTGGACTATGGTTATAAGCAATCTTGTCATATGTCATGAGTCAGTTGGCTGTGCCAGCTCCAAAAACCAAATAAGTCATATTGAAATACTGCCAAGCAGGTTTTTTAGAGTAAATAAACCTCTTGGCAAACTAAACCAGACGACTTGCACCATAAAAGATATATTCTGGGAACTACTAAGGAGGAGCCTTTTTCATCCTCTTTCTCTCACATCTAAGGTACTCCCTCTCTCCTGAAAATCTGGTCAACATTCAATCACAGGTAGGAGGCCCCCCCCCCCCGAAAAAAATACAAATATGAATTCTTCATATGAACTTCCTCTTTCAAATTTAATGTATAATAATGCTGTATAATTAATCAGTTCAAATATTCATATTGCTTCTATTCAACTTATTACTAGTGAATTGCCATTAAGCTTGTCACATCAGATTTATTGGTCAGAAACTAGAGTTAGGATTCCAAATGACTAGAGCCTCTCCAAATTGACATTAAACTTCTTTCTCCAGCTGACTTTTATTTCTTTAACTTCAACCCTGAAAATACAGTAATCAAAAATAAGACAAAGGGGGTGTTTTAGGTCAAAATGAATTCTGCAGCTACTTCACCTTTTAAGAGTAGTATAAGGGGATATGAAATATTTCCAAATGAAAGAAAACATTGTGTTAACCCCAGTAAAACAGCACAAATGAAGTAAAAACTGGTAAAAACATAATTATCTTTCATTAGTGTCTCTGTACTGAAAGAGCAATGGCAAGATATGTATTTAGTTTTCATGCCTATTAACCATACTAATCATACATTCATACAATCTTACAAGTGTTTTACCATCTCCAGGTTTCCAGGAGAATTACTTGTAGCAGAGAGTTCCTCTGTATGTGGAAGTTCTCTGTATGACTGAAGATGCTCAGAAATCAGGATCCTGCAGTGGATGAAGATTATTTGTAGATAAAGAAAAGTTCTCTAAATATATAATCACTTTTGAAGATAGAAGGTAATGCACAAACGCTGGTCAAAAAAAATGGCTGCTGATTTCTTCAATATCTAAAGAGAGCTAATTTTAAATTATGGAATTCAAATAAAATTTGAAGTAGAATCTTAAGTCATTACAGTATATTCAAGAAATATATGCCCTGAATATACTTTATTTTTGCTTGTGCAAATTGTGAGTATGAATACCCTGTAACTAAAGAGTTAGAAAAATAAGCATTTTTTTTGCCCAAGATTCTTCATGTTGTTTAAGCGAAGAATTTTGATTAAGGTTTCTGAAATTCAGTTTCATCGTATGTATTCATAACTTTATTTTCATTCTCACTTTAGTAGAAAAGAATCCATTACTCAGGAGTCAAATGGAGGAAAAGACAAGCCTGAAAATGTAATATTGAATATTTGTTCAATTTATTATGGATGACTAAACAAAGTATTTTTTAGCAAATGCCAATGGTGATTTAACTTGACTTTGTGAAGATGTTCTATTATGCGCCAAGACTGATTTTAATAATGCATCAAAGGTTGCTTAAGTAAATGCTATTATTTCTACAAGAAAATTCTATAAGAAAAGTTATGCTACTGGAATTCATTGTTTTAATCTGGGATTCTTATTTTGACAATTAGACAACTTTAATGGTGCCCAAATAATTTTGGAGAAGCAGGTTATAGTGGTCAAAAGGAAATTAAACAGGGCTCCCTGCTGAAGCAATTTACTTTTCACAAATCCAAAAGGGGAAAACATTTAAGAGCTTGTTATTAGTATGACTTAGATTCATATTCTAAGTCCTAAACTGGTAATTTACATTTTACAGTTTGACTTTGATATTATTTCCTTAAATGGAGAATCAGGTAGTGGATGGACTACTATATTTGGTAAGCAAGTAATTTTCATTTTAAAAGTTTTCATTCCTTTCATATTAACTCACAGGATTGCTCTTCATTTGTTTACTTGTGATGGGATTTGTTACTTTATTTGTTCATTTGTTTTCCACATTTTTAATCTGCCCAGCTCCCTCAATTTCTTCCTTAAATGACTTGCAGATCTGGAATAGACACAGAATTTATACTTTCCATGAAGATGATGAGCCTGAGCGAAGATATCCTCCAATGCCAATGATACGCACCCCACTTTGCTGGAAATGCAGCTCTTTGCCCCTTTATTCAATTGACTATTAGTAGAGGGGGTGTAATGAGAGCAAGCAAGGTACAGGTAGTCTTCATCATTTAGTGACCATTCAAAGTTACAACAACACTGAAAAAAATGACTTATGACCATTTTTCATACTTATGACATTACAGCATCCCCTTGGTCATGGGATAAAAATTTGGATTCTTGGCAACTGGTTCATATTTATGACAGTTGCAGTGTCAAGGGGTCCTGTGATCTCCTTTTGTGATCTTTTGATGAGCCAAATCAATGGGAAGCCAGTTTCATTTAACAACAATGTTATTGACTTAACAACGGAAATGATTCACTTTTTAAATGGCTGTACATCGCCCAGGGTCCCTTCAGGGAGAAGTGCGGTATAAAAATAAAAATAAACTTAAACTTAAGATAATTGTAAAAACAATATTATTGTGACATTGGTATGTTTGGAACCTAGACTGATATAGGAAAATACTGTTACATATTTTATGCATTATAGCCATTTATGGACCCTGTAAGATTTTTAAAAGTTGTTTTGTTATTTCTGTCCTTGCCTTTGTCCACTGCTGCTTCTTTATTGTGGGGAGCCTTCTGAACCGCCTCTGAGTCTTCCAAATAAGCTTTAATCTTCTTTTTCTTTGTACAGAGTTTCTTTCTTGAACATATAAATATTTGATAAAATATTTAACAAGGTAAAGTGACTATATAAAGGAACATATGTGGATTGGGGGGAAAGTGGAAAACTCAGCCTGCCATTCTCGTCAGTGGCTAGTGACACCCATCCCATCAATGTTAATCAGATCCTAGCATCAGGAAGTTTTTTTAATATATTTAAAAGATATCTAAGTAGCATATATTAATGATCCCAGTTTATTACCATCTTTCCTGTGGCATTCTTTTACATACCTGTACATTGAGCACATGTTTTTCTCTGGTCTTCTTTTCTCCAAACTGTACATCACACACTCCTTTAGCAAATATTCATATGGGCATGAGCTCTGTATAATCTTTGTCAACTTCCTCCAGAGCTATCAATATTCTTCCAGACGTGTACAGAATTGTACAGAGTAGTCACACCAGCACAGAGTTGTAAAGAATAAGAACCTCATACATCAGGAGTGACAGTGTTTCTTCTAACACAGTGTAAAACAGTCTCAGCCTTTTTATCAATTGGCTCAAACTGCTGGCTTTATTGCTCAATTTATTGTCAGTGAAGTGAAGACACCTAAACCTTACTCTGATGCAGTGCTTTCAAACCATAACATTTTGTCTTTTACCTGTGCTATATCTGTTTCCTTCCTAACTGTAATACCTTTTTATAGTTTCCTACTCAAAACTTCTTGTTTCTGTCAGGCTAGTATTACAATCTTGTCTTGTCATCCTAATTTTGTGTCAATCACAAATTTGATAAACTGTCAAACTAGTTTTCCAACTTGTTAATAAAAATGCTAAATAATATTAGCCAGAAAATAGATTCTTGACCTTGGTCCCAAGAGCACTATTTCTTTCCCTGTCTGTAAAATAATCAATATCAGCCTGAAAAGCTGAGGACGGCTTTTGTAAGTATGTGAATTCAGGTTTCCCTCTATAAGGATGGAAGCAAATTAGGGCTATATTTTGAAACCTGTTTTACTATTTTCCCTATCTGTATGCCTAAATGAATAGCCAGAAATTGATAGATTTTCCCATTTAAATAAATACTAATACATTTCTGTGACTTTTCATTCACTGTATAGCCATTAAATTGCCTGCTCAAAATTCAGTGGGATTTAGTCAGTCAGTCAGGAAGGAAGGAAAACTTTGAATCTAGTTAATTATCAATGAAACATTAAAAACTACTCCAGATTATTAAAATTGGGCAAATATTTTCCTGATTTTGTTATAGCCCAATACCTTACACAATTGTTGAGTACCAAAATAAATAAGTACAATTAATCTATTGGAGAGAAACTATTCTTTTCCTGTCAATTATCAAATATAGTTGTATCAATCCATAAGCTTTCTGTTCAAATGCCGTTCTTACATTCTTTTTTTTTGATATTTTGAAATAGCATTGACCTATACATTCTGTTATTTCAATTCAAACCAGCACAAATGTTATATTATCACATTTTTGGATTGCATTATAGTTGCTTCCTGCATATGCATAGAACTGCAACGTGTCCTTTGATTTGCCAGGAATTTTTAGGGTCAGAAAATATTTGTATCCAGCAGTAAAGATAATGCTTCAATTTTTTTTTGTGGTTATAATTAAGTGCAATTTTACTTTAAAAAAATCAAGGAAGAACATTCAAACTTTGTGGAAGAAAATGAAAGAAGAAATTGTTTCAGAAGTTCTAGAAAATCCATTTAGTATCCTTCCAAGTAAAACATAGCTACAGCAGCTTTGGCTCTTTCTTATGAGCAAAGATTACATACATAATGATAAAGCAGGGAGATAAAACTTAATCCAATCATATAAACACTTTCCTTAAAGAATGGCAGAAATATAAATTTAATGGGGCGGGAAGATTGTTCACCCAAGTAAAAGGTGTCTCCCACATGCAATAAAGGTAGATTTAAGCTTCTTTAGTATGCTACTGAACTGCTTGCTGCCTTTACTCTGTAATGAGATTCCTGAGGCATTACCATACATAATGTATCAATGATCTCTGCTCATCCTTCCATTTAGGAGAAGGTATTTGAAAAGTTCATCAAAAACTGTCTCATGGCAACTTAGTGGGCCAGACTTTTGAAAATGGGAATTGCTGAGTTGCTCTTTTGAACTATGAATGTGCCTGTAATTCCTGGTAGGTTTGCTTTGAAAAATAAGCACTGACTAGATTTTCTTTTACTCTACAGATACATAATAATGGCATAATAGTTAACATGGCTTGATTTTTAGTCTGATTTTTAAAAATTAAAAATCTGCATCGTTGACTTAATACGCATGTTGTCTGTTTGTCCGGTCATAATACGTAAGGACCAGGTCTATTCCATCAGGCTGAATGTTTCATCTTTTGTTCAAAATGCAGCTGTTAGTGGTAGTCTGTAAATTTGGTATTTGTATACAGTTATCCTGGATCTTAAAAATAAATGTACCTTTAATATTGAATGGTAAGAGGAAGATAGAGAAGGTAAGATTGAAAATAAAATTACAAGTACAGAGATTATGGGATAAAGTGATCATTCTGACTATTTATTTATTTATTTTATTTTATTTTATTCAATTTATATAACCGCCCTTCTCCCCGAAGGGACCCAGGGCGGTGCACAGCCATTTAAAAA
>JANHFO010007773.1:48726-60161 GCA_032468095.1 Pareas carinatus
CTATCTATCTATCTATCTATCTATCTATCTATCTATCTATCTATCTATCTATCTATCTATCTATCTATATATCTATCATCCATCCATCCATCCATCCATCCATCCATCTCCCTATCTATCCATCCACCTGCCTACCTACCTACATACCTATCTACTACCTACCTACCCACCCACCCACTCACCTACCTACCTATTTGAGCCCCAACTCGGCTGACAGAGACAGGTTTTTAAGCTCCTTCCCAAGTCCAGAAGGGTGGGAGGCAACCTCACTCGAGGGGGCAATACTGTTGCAAAATGGCTGCTTGGGAGGCCTTGCCAGGGCGGTATATCCAGTTACAATGCACTTATTTACCAGAATGCCACCTGCCATCCTCTCTAGCCCCTCCACTCAGGATATTCTATTCTAATGTTTAAGTCCAACAAATCTGGAGGACACCAGGGACACCAAATTGGAGAAGGCAGCCTACGGCATAAAGCTAGCCAGTGTGGTTTTCTTGTAGCCTTATGCCTTGCCTGTTTTCATCAGAGGATCCTCCTCAACTATGTTGCATGTGAGTGCTTCATCAAAGGAGCTATGGACCATTTCTTCATCAGGTCCTCATTTTATTGATGAACAGATGAGAGTGAACGCAGAAGATGTTCACCCAGGCCTATTTGGCTGGATTCAGAATGAGCTGAGCTTTGAGCAGAGTTTCCAGGATGACAGCAACATTCACTGTGACTATCGTGGAAAGTGTCTCTTAAGGACTTCCTGCTTTGGGATAGATGGAGGAAGGGATCTATTTCTCACTTTGGCAATAATATGAACAAGAGGAAAGAAGAAATTGTGAATTAACAATCCTAAAGGATTGTTCCCCCCCTCCCATCTCACACCTTGCTCTCCATTCAGAGTTTGGACAATAAACAAGGTCGTTTCATTCATTCAGTTCACAAAGTAAACAAAGTCTCACAATAATAAATTCCCCCCCTTCCGTTCACCCTGTTCTGCCTCCCCTCCTCTTGTCTCCAAGAATAGCTGGGCCTCCACAGCTCACTTCTACCTTCATCTCTGCCTCTGAGAATCTGACTTGCTGCAACTTCCTCAAGCAGAGTTCAGAGTTCCACAAAAGAAGCAGCATTTCCTACCCAGTGTGGGAATCTCACCTCCCCGGGTAACATCTGCATGGATGTACCCCCTCCCCATCCTTTCTTGTGTTTGTCCGTCATTCCTTTCTCTGTTTCAAAACAGAAAAAAAAATCACACCAGTAATTATTAAGGCAATAGATATTGGCATAGCTGGTACATCCTACAAGTGTGCCAGGCTGTAACATTTAACACCCTAGTCCATAGGGTTTGAGGGCTGGGGTTAATGGAAACCATGCTCAACACATAATGACAGTCCTGCCTAGACTTATTTTAACTTCAAGATTGCCCTATCGTGCTAACAGGTTAATTGTTACCAGCTAGTTACCAAGCCAACAGAAGTGGGGGCTGTTTGGCATCACCAATGCCTTCACTGGGGAATGGGGAGTGAGCGTATTTCAGGAGAGATTGCAAGGCCCAGGGAATTTTCATCCCTTTAGGCACGTGGATGCTTGAGGATGCATCTGCAGGTTCTGCTTGCCCCAGCATCAAGATACCTACTAACTCTTGAAGACATGAATGGACAACATTGCCTTCAAAATGTTCCATGCCTGGGAAAATAGCTTCCATTCAGGGGTGTCCACAGAGGTGGTGGTTATGGTAAAAAAATATTCTCAGGAAGGCAGCTAGGATTATACAATTTTCGCATAGCTGCCCTCTGGGCGTTTTTGATTCTCCTGCAGGTGCCCTTACTTCTATCTGCTGTTTCTTGCTCTGCTGAAAAAGTGGTGTTTTCCCATACTCGTTTATACAAGCCATGCTGAGCAATCAGGCCAAGGTGCCTTTAGATGCAGAGGACACCTGGAAGAGGAAAAGAGGACACAGATCTTCCACTTGCAGTTCTTCAATCTCCATGGGATGAGAAAACTAGCAGCAAAAGAACCATTCTCCCCTGTTCCTTCCCCACTCTTTTTGGAATATATATTATTATGACTCGTTTCAGTAGTTACCAGTAGATCATTGATCTATGTCATGAATGGCCTTTCTAAATTCAGTTCAGGTGCATCAAAGCCATATTTTTACAGGCATTTCTGCTATGGAGCTGCTTGCTGAGACTCTTCTGGTAGCCTTGCAGTGAAGTACCACATTACTTGACCATGTTATCATTTTACTTGTTCCACTAGAGGATTGTCAATGGAAGGGCTTTTACTAGCAGCTCCACAGGTAGGTTACATAGAGCTTCACTATGGAGTTTCTGGCTGCAGCTTCTGTTGGCAGCTTTGAAGTAATGCAAGACTCTAGAAAGAGTGCAGAGAAGAGCAAAGAGTGCAAAGATGATTAGGGGACTGGAGACTAAAACATATAAAGAACGGTTGCTATAATTGGTTTAATGGAAAGAAGGACTAGGGGTGACATGAAAGCAGTGTTCCAATACCTCAGGGGTTGCCACAAAGAAGAGGGAGTCAGGCTATTCTCCAAAGCACCTTGAAGGCAGAACAAGAAGCAATGGATGGAAACTAATCAAAGAGAGAAGCAGTCTAGAATTAAGGAGAAATTTCCTGACAGTTACAACAATTAATCAATGGAGCAACTTGTCTCCAGAAGTTGTGAATGCTCCAACACTGAAAGTTTTTAAAAAGAAATTGACAACCATTTGTCTGAAACCTTGTTCAGGTTCTGGTATAGGCCTTCCTGCCTTAGCAAGATCCCTTCCAACCCTCTTATTCTGTTATACGTTCCAGTTAGTTATTATATAATATGAGAACTACAAAGTTCACAGTGAAGACGAACCATGTACAACTTCAGTAAAGGGCTGCCAGATCAGTTCAGTGCAGCTTCAATAGGTGACTACAGCGGTCCTTGCTTTCCCTCCTTCTCTACGTTGTGAAAGTTTCTGAGACCAGAACCTGAACAAGGTTTTTGGTGAAGCAGATGCTATAACTACCACAGCATGGAGATTATTTATGGGAAATACAGTATATCAGAGGAACAGACAACGCCTAGCATCCAGCTACCTATAGCCTTCCAGGAGAAGAACATATGGTTCATGCATATGTCCTTGGGAAGAAAAGCAGAAGGACCTGTCCCAAGATTAACAATATTCCAGAGACAAACAGTAGGCAGAATGATAGGTAGAAGGAACACCGAGTATAGTAGTTAACTATCTACACCATGCTTCCCCCTTGTGGTCAGTAGGTCATGGGATGCTGAAGTCCTTGCTGCATGGATCTCCAGTAACTAACCACTGGTTCAATAACAGGAGAAGAGGAATGCAAGGAAATGGTAGAGACCACATTTTTTTACTTACGGTGCTCCACTTCTGATGTGGACAGAAGCCCTAGTCTTCTTCATTGCAAAAATAAGTGAGAATTGGGAGGGTGTTCAGCACTTCTTTAAGCCAGCATATTCTTCTAATGACTTCCATAGTTAATATCAGCATGTAAAATAAACTATTCTACCACGCAGAATAAATTAGAATTAATGTGTAAAATTATGAAAAGAGTGGTTTAGCTTTGGCTTAACACAATTAGTGAATCAATCCAGTGCAGTTGCTAAACCATCGTTTATGATTTAGGGGGTTCTAAGAATCTACCGCATTGTGATTTATTTAATAAACTGTGATTCAGTAACCACGGTTTAACAATGTAGAAACAGTGAGTCCTAGAAAACCCACCACTGCTTGACTTGGGAGGGCTTGATTCTATTAATAACACTGTTTGATTGGTCTATACCTCCCCACCCTGGCTTTTAAGAGTTGCTATCTTGTCCATGAGCATTATTTATCAGTGGAGTTTCCCAGGATTGTAAAGGAAGTATTGAAAAGACCCCTGGTTGAGAGACCTTCACTGGCAGTGCTGATTCCAACACTTAAGCGCACAGTCAATATTCCATATTTAGTTAAACTTATGAAGCACATGGGAGCATTGTATCTCCAGGAAAGTAATTATCTTGAGCCTTTCCTATCCAGATACAGTTCTGAATTTGGAGTACAGACATCTTGTCATCTTGTTGGATGCTCTGTACAGGTAGTCCTTGCTTAACCACCACAACTGGACCTTGCAACTCTGTTGCTAAGGGAATGTGGTCATGAAGCGAGATATCACATGATATCACATAACTTGTAGCTTTTCCATTGACTCTGCTAGTTGGGAACTGTCTGTGGAGCACAAAAATGAAGAACCAGTGAGCAGCCTGGATAGGTGTTTGCGTGTTTAAGACTACAAAGTACACAATGCGCTGCAGTTTGCCATCTACTGTGCACGCACCCAAACGTTAAGAGGCATGCTAGTATATTTGAAGGAAGGGAGAAAGCAGTCCAGTTGGGCTCAGTTCTATTCAGGTTATTGACACTCACACTTTAATGGGTTCCCTATTAATGTTGGTAGAGAGGCTGTCACTGACCCATTGAACAAAGGACTTTTTCTCTCAGCCTTTGGACAGAGCACCAAGTTTTGGCTGAAAGAACAATCTTGGCAGTCTGTGGCTACCTATCTTATGAATGAACAGAAGGGCCGAAGGAAGCACCTGCTGGGAGAGGAAATCCAGGAGAACTTTTATTATCCCCTCTCTCAGGTCTATTCAGAACTCCATTAGGGGTTTCCTTTTCCCCTTGTGGGTAGCTTCTCCATTCATTTGTGGTATAAAAAAAAGCGCCTCTGTGTCCAGTTCAGCCTGATGCCAATAGAGAACCGCCAGTACTCCATATTCTCAACCAAAGGACAATTTTAAAGAAAAGTGGACTCCCCAGTGACTCATTATCACAGTTACGTTTTGCATATAAAAGATTTTGCAATTGTGTGTGCCTACTATAAATTTTAGCTTGTTTGTTTTGGGTTCTTTTTCTCAAAGCTCTCTGCTTCCCTTCTGAAAATGCAGACGCCATTTCAGTAGATTACGCAGATCCTTTTTCACACTTTACGTGACAACTGGGATTCACCGGTGTTTCCTATATAGGATTGGTTGTTTACTACATGTTTTTTAAAAAGTTGCCTAATCAGCATAATTAGCAGGATGAGAGACAAGTGAATTCAAATCATTCGAGCCAAATAAAACAAAAATAGTAAACAGCACAAATGTACTATACAACACAGAGTGCTAGCCGAGAATGATAAAAGAGTGTCACAGTATGAATAGTAGGAGAAGAGTAGCTAATTAATTAGTCTTATCACCATATCAAATAAAATAAAAGTAAAATTCGGGATCTAATTCTAAGACAAAAATAGATTAAAGAAAATACACTAATAAAATACATATATCAGGCTTTTTTTTATAAGGCTTCTGCTTTTTTTCTGAGTACATAAGGGAGTAAACTACTCCCTTTGCCTTTCTCCTCCAGACTAGGGGCTTTAGCAGGCCTGTCACTAAGCGACACACTTTATTTTTTATTACAGCAAAAGTGTAAAACTCATAAAACATCTTGCTGAAATACGTATATGATTAACACAAACAATCGTCATTCATATAAACGACCCAATGTGTTTAATATAATGGGTTCTTAGTTAAACTGCCTTGACTATAAACATAGCAGTTCTGCTTGGCGAGCCCAGCAGGAAATACGACAGTGTGCAATTCAGTCCCCAGTGGGCTGTCCTTTCCGAAAGGAATGTTAAGGGCCTAAGCCTGTAAGTGGCACAGAGGTGACGGCTCATCAAAACATGAGCCGCATCGTCAAAGGACAGGGAATGTCCTCATGATGTGGCAGGTGATGGAAGCATCCATATTTGTCTATGGAATCCAACGGCACAAATCTTTCCCTAGAGAAAGTTCTTCTTAAGCATTGCGGCAAACCAATTGGCAGGTATTGCTTGAATAAATTCCTTTAAAAATGGCTAGAGAAGAAAGGAAAAAATTGCCTAGTTTTATTGATTAGATTGTTAGCTTATCCTCCCCTTGAGAATTTAAAATAGCACAGTTTCCCTCAAAGTACCAAGAGATGAGATTTGTTAGGCTGTGAGAGACTGACTGGCCCAAGTCCTCCTATGGGTACTGTGATCAAATCTGACCTAGGGCCAGGCCAACATTTTAACCACTATACTAGGCATTGGCCCTACTATGCCATGCTTACCCTTAGTTAACTTAATACTTCTTTCCCCAGTCTGCTCAATTTATTGGGTTAGCACAACATGCCATAAACACACAGAATGGATTTGCACATCATCTCAGGCTAAGCTAAGCTCTAAGCGGTTGGTAAGTCCATGGAATAGTGTACTATTCAAATAGTCTGGTTTTTGGATGGTGAGAGGGCCATAATGGTTACATTTTGTCCTATGGAATTAAGATTGCAGTCCAATTTATGGGATGTGACTTTCTACTGATGAGGCACAAATGAGTAGACTCAGATTACCGGACACTGGATGTATTACACAACGTCCATGTCGTCTGGAAAAGGCTGCAATGTAGGGAGAGGTGGAAGGAAAGAAAAGAAGAGGAGAACCATCAGCAAGTAGTTATTGTGGGTGAATTGGGTGGCTATATTCATTTGTAAAACAAATAAACAAATATAAAGTGGGTGGATCCCATTTTAGTGAGGATGGATGCACCGCTTGAAGACCTGAAAGTCCAGGTTAGGGGCAGGTCTATTTTATTTATTTATATTTATTTATTAAATTTATAAGCTCCTCCCACCATCACCACTGATAAGGCAATCATGATGGGAGAAAATCTAGATGGTTGCTATGAACCAACAATGACTTGACGGCACATAATCAGCCAATCAATCAATGTTTCTCCTGATAGTAGAAATGCCACTAGATGTCACTAGTGTCAGGAGTAGCTTTTTCTGTTGCTCACTTTATGAAAAATTTCAAAAGAACTAAATCCAGCTAATATGCCAAGGTTACTGGATACACAAGCATCTGAAGACAATTGAGCAATAGAGTAAGATAGCAATCATTTTGTGCTGCCACCTGGTGTCCAATCTGGAGACAGCACGTTCTTTTAGTATTTTAAAGCTATAGGCTCAGACCAATATGAAATGTCAAATAAGATTTCAAGAGAATGACAGAGAAAGATATACCTATTTTAATCTTTTCCATTTGTCAGGAAGCCTGAGAAATAGCAGCAGATGGAGTTGGCCAATGCTCCTGCAGTCCCTTTTCTTCCCAAGCCTTTGGGTCTCTTCTGAGGTTTCAAATATCTTGAGACTTTGTCATCTTTTTATACTCTTTTAAAGAAACATTTTCTATAATAATAATACCCGAAGCTGGCTTGATAGCACATCATATCAGTGACTTGTTCATAACTTCAGTCGGCTGAGATATTTTCAAGTAAGACAGAGGAAAGTTTGAATGGCAACTCTGGGAACTCAGATAATTGGTCCTATGACAAAGATGAGGAATCACTCCTAATACACAACACCTGAAGGTTATATCTGGTCAATAACTTGTAAATTCATATAAGTGACCTTTAACTAAGAATTGTTTTATGAAAAATATTTTAGTGTGCAGTCATTGCTCTTTGTCTCCTGAATAGATGTTTGAGTGAGGAATTTGCATTGCTCTCTTTAATTGAATGGATATAAGTAAGAGTGCAGGTAAAAGGCTTGCGGGTGAGTGTGATTTACGGTATTATGATACAATTCATAGTTCTCTAAGTGACTTTTTCTCAGTTTATATGTGGAGGACTGTGCGGTACAAGCTTGTTAACTTAAATTACACATGCATTGTCTTAGCTGGCTAAATCCTAATGTGCAAAAAGGAAAAAGAGCTCAATACGAATCTTCCTATGTGTGAATACACATGCCTAATACAATATATCCATCCAAACTCAAAGCTGTAAGAAGAATAGTGACAACTGGTCTGGTTTAGTGATTAAGGCACCCAGATAGAAACCAGGAGACTGTGAATTCTAGTCCTCCCTTAAACACAAGTCCAGTTCAATGATCTTATCTGTCATTTCTTCTCGGCCCTAGGAAGCAAGAAGCAGGCATGTTTGGAATTCTTGTCAAGAAAACAGGAGGGATTAATGCATGCAGACACTCATAAATAAATAAATCTATGACACATTTGAAGGATTCATAACTGTCTGAATTCTCTCTACATTCTTATGTAGGACTTGTGTATCAATGATATGACATAATATATAGTACTAGTTGGGGAAAAAATCCAAAACTCTCATAATGTTTCAAGCCTAAAGCAAAATATGCCAATATTTCCAGCGCTGCTTTGAGGTTTTTCAGAAGCATTTCATCTGAAAGTGCTGGTTTGGATGACACTCCATAAATAACACTGTTCTAACTATACAGCCTCTTGTGTGTGTGACCATGGTAAGAAATACCTCTATTTCCATCTGCAAATAAGGCAGGCCTATCTAGGTCTATTTCCCTAAAATGCTGTCCCTCAATGAGATTAGGAAAAAACAATATCCTCAATATCCTTAGCTTGGTCTGTGAATAGTGGATTCATGGTAAATCACCAGAGATCCTGACAGTTCTAGTCTTCCCTCTTGCGGCTGAGTGTCCATCTTCAAAGATACTGTAATATATCCTGCACTTAGATGCTTTCCAATGCTCTGATTCTTAGGTATGGGGATCCAAGTGTAATATGAGCTCCAATTAACTTCGGAAAGAATTTCCTCCTTCCATCTGACCCATCTGAGTTTCTATTCTTTTGTGTATGGCATATGGAATTGAGCTTGCTTTGTGAAATATGGGTATGGCATTTTTGTGTAAAGGGGTTTTATTTTTGCTGTGCTTAATGTGCCAGTGCCAACTACAAACATGGCACAGCATTATCCAATGCATTTTATATTTTTTTGTTTCCTTTTGTTGATCTCAGTGACAGGAACTATAGTGCACAGTTTGTTGATAGAATCACAATTAAGCAGCAGCTTCCTCACCAGTCATGACCCCAGAGTGCTGGTCTGCTTTCATAATAGCATATAAATATCATATAAACATATATATCCCATATACCTTGCTGGTCATTGTGTTTTACAGTAACAGGTATTCTCCCAGGTGTTTTTTAAAAAGGAGAAATGCCCTTTGTAGTTGGCAAAGAGGTGTTCAAGAGGTGCAATTATTGCCCATTACTGTAAGCAATGTTTGTGGCGTGTCCATGCACTTGGGGTCACTCTAAGTGCTGCTCCTTCTCATTGTTGGAAGGGGGTGATACTAACTTCATTTTCCCCCTGCAGATCTTAATCAGTATTGTTGTTTGAGCCAGTGCTCATATAGACCTTCTGAATGTCAGGCTTTTGGCTGTGTTTTCATAACAGGAAGCGGCTTGCTCCCTCTTGCAGTATAAAGGAACTCCATTGTATGTGAGAGAATCCGTACCAGAAATCGGAAATCTATTAGCTGTAATCTTGTTGCCAAGTTTCTGAGTATCCCTTCTAAACCAAAATAGAAAGCAAGGCAGGTCTGCTTACTCTTCAGAACAACTTTCTCCAACCCAGCGCCCATCATGCATGCCGAACAGTGCCCACCTCTCTGGGCCAGCCGGAAAGTAGCACCCAGAAAACCAGCTGGCTTAGAGCAATTCTCCATTCCAGACAGATAGACAGAAAGTTTGCAATTAGACCATGGACTTAGTTGTTGAAAGGGTTGAAAGCATGGTCATCAATTTGATGTCTTCTAAGGATCATTTCCTCATTTACACTTAGAGCAAATGTGCCCTAGAACGCTTCTTTGTCTATTTGTCTTTATAACTTTCCCTCGCTCTGATCCCCAGTCCATACCAGAAACAGCCTTATTGACTGGAAGAAAAACAGAGGTCACATCATGATAAAGAGGCTAAAGTGTTATCACTCGGAATAACCCACAATCCTACTAATTAAACTGACTTCTGCTAGAATGATGCATGTGGCTTCTAGACTGGGATCCTAAGCAAGATTTTGCATCTTTCCTCAAGTTTCAGAATGCCCTCTGTTGATATTCCCCCCCCCACGAATTTTTCTCTTAACTTTGGGAGCTTAGAGAAGTTATGAAAGATGTGAATGGGAATATTTAACCTCAGAGAAACCTCCCTATCTTTAAATCTGCACCAAATTGCTAAACCAAGCAAAGGTAACTCTACTGAAAATCAATCTTATTCGTTCATTCATTCATTCATTCATTCATTCATTCATTCATTCATTCATTCATTCATTCATTCAATTTCTATAGTTGCTCAACTCAACCAAGGGACTCAGAATGGCTGTCAATTTTGATATTATGATTTTAAGTCTGCTTCAGTGGCTGAAAAAGGGTGTTAAAGTCATACAAAGCTCCCAGCCTCTGAGTTTTACTCGCAGCTGATATATTTGTTGGAATCATAGCAGGAATCCGCTGAAAGTTCAACTCAGTGCTTCTGGACACCAAGATACTTCTGAATACCATTCTGAGTGCCTGTCAAATTCCTGACCTCGTGTGGCTGTGCATTCTTTGGGTAACCATTTTATATATGTTTGCATGTATATCCTGTATATATTTGTTGCTGGGATACTGAAAAGCAAAGCACCCACTCAGTGCCATCTCCATTCTTATAACCTAAATGTAGCAAGCTGTCCCAGTTCAAGTTTTTGCTTGGAAATACATCACTTGCCCAGGAAAAAAAGAGAAAAGGAAAGAGAAAAGGGGTTAGAAAGGTTTTAATTTAATCTGTTAAAAAATGAACTATGTTACTAAACAAGAATGATTCTGTGTCATGTGAATATATGTAGCCTCTTCCGGTTGTGTTAATCCAAATGCAGGTCCACAGATCACTTGCAGCAGAAGAACGACACACTGACTTGTGCCAGCTTTGTTGTAGATGCAAAGGCTGATGCGGTGAGTTACTTTCTTGGGAGCTGCAATTACAGGGCATCAAACTACCACTTGATCCTGCTAATTGTGTGTTTAGTTGGCAGATACTTGTACCAGGAAAGAGCCATTCCTGGTCTATATGTAGAGCCTGGACCTATGAAATGTTTCTTGATTCCAGGTGCCATTTTTGAAACAGGAAGCCAGCTTGTACCAAGCTGATGGAGTATATTTGCACAGCTGGTGCCTCAACTGTACCCATTCCTGATCATCTCCGGTCTGGTCATAGTGACTCACACGTTTGTCTGGCCACCTTGACTAAGCTGCCTTTTACAACATTTTCAAAAAATGTTGGTGTCGGTCCAGAATGCGTCTTCTAGGCTATTGAGTGGGCTGGATACACAGAACAAAGGGCTTCCCTGTTACAACAGTGGCGTTGCCTAACAGTCTGTTTCTCAGCACAGTGAAATTTCTGGTTGACTGATGGAGGATGTGAACGTGAATCTTTCATTCTGCCTCCTCAGGCTCTAGAGCAGGGTTTCCCAATCTTGACCACTTTCAGGCGGGTGGACTTCAACTCCCAGAATTCCCCAGCCAGCATGGCTGGCTGGGGAATTCTGGGAGTTGAAGTCCATCTGCCTGAAAGTGGTCAAG
>JANHFO010007777.1:0-14357 GCA_032468095.1 Pareas carinatus
GTATTTGTTTTATTTTTCTTATTTGATTATGTTTGTGTTAATAAAACTTGTAAATAATTAAAAAATAAAAAATAAAAAATAAATTATATTTCTAGTCAAAATGTAAAATACTTAATATAGCAGTGTCTATAATTCTGTTTTTTACTGTTTTAAAAAACATTATGAATCTCCTGCATACAAAGTAGCAATAATGATAACATGTTTCTCAAAATATTTCTCATGCAAGGTTTATGTGATTTCTGCATCTCTAAACATATTAGATCATAAGACTCAAAGAAGGTTTTTTTTCCCAAAAGGCAACTGGACTTTCTTGGGTTTTTTTCTTTGAAAATGTTTCATTTCTCATCCAAAAGAATAAAAGTTTCAGTTTTAGAATTGAAGAAGCTTCTTGGATGAGTAGAGAAATATTTAATAAAAAAACAAGAAGGTCCAATTGCCTTTTGGGGAAAAAAGCACCTTTGAGACAACCATGACCTGGATGACTGAGAATGACCACGGACATTCAGTTTTTAAGACCAACTTTGTGGCTTCGAATCAGGTTTTGACTTCTGGAGACTGCCTAATTGGCAAGTATTTTTAGGAAAGGATTTGCCTTTGTCTGATTCCTAGGACTGAGAGAGAGTGACTGGCCCACGGTCACCCAACTGGCTTTGTGCCGAAGGCAGAACTAGAGCTCAAGGTCTCCCATTTTCTAGCCTTGATCACTACATCAAACTGGCTCGGATTTTATTTTATTTTATTTTATTTTTCACTAAAATGAAATGAAATAATTGTATTTTATTAATTTTTATGCTATCCACCTTTCCTACAAGATGACCCTGGGTAACTTACAAGTTATTACGCTAGTAAAAATAATTAAAACATTAACACATTGAAATTACACAGATTATTATATTAAAAACTGCACTAAAACTGAAACTAATAGAGCAAAGATACAGATGGATGGGGATGAGGTCTTCTTACCTCATCAGCCACCTCCAGAGGGGAATGCCAAAAAGGAGGGGGCAGTTCTCACTGTAAAGCTAATATTCCCCATCTTTCATTTACAGGGGCTATGAAATCAGAATAAGTTTATCTTAACAGTTTGCTGTTGAGCATACCAATTGCTTAACTAATGGCTGATATTCTTCTACTTTATACCATCTGTTCAGGTACTTTAGAAACAAAGAAGGTAAGGATATATATGTCAGAAAGAAATACACATATGTCATTCCATTTCAAGATAGGAATATAAGAAAATTAACTAGATAGAAAGAGAATACTGATTTTCTACCGCAAATACCTAAGAAATCAACATAGCCAAAATTTCCAGCTTATTTTGCATTTTGAATGCAGTATATTTTAACCAAATATTTAAAATCTGTTTCTACCAAAGCCAGTTAAAGCATGCAGTAGTAAAATTGAACAGGTATATTAACTGAAGTTTCCATTTCCCCTGAAGCAAGCATATTGGTGTGTTATACCAAATATAAGTTAAAATGTGAAACATAAGCTGCCACTTCAAAATGAGGAGAGAGAAATCAAATAAGGCAACCCGCTTTTTTTAAAAAAAAAGCGGGAAGGGAAATATTATAAATCTCCTCTAATGAAGAAATTGTATATTTCTGAGTTATATGGATATTTTTATTCCCAATTCATTTTTTAGACAGAAATTAAACAAATCAGTACATTCTGCTATGCCATCTGCCAGATGGTTTTCAGTTCAGCATTGCATTTCCAGACTGTGTATCTTGAAGTCTGAAATCATTATATTGCTGGCAAGTAAGGTACCAATGCATGTGGCTATGGCAGAATTAAGAGCAAGAGAAAACAAAAACGAGGAAATGTTTCTTGTTATAAATATGAAACTTAGTTCAGCCCTTTAGGTGAGCATAGCAGACCACATTTCTAGATATGACCATTGGCAATCTAACATATGTTAATGAAGCAAGTGTTTTTAGAGCTATATCATCTATAAGAAGAATTTGCTATACTGAAACCAAATGGGGGATGTACCGTACAGAAAATGTTTATTCATTTTCCTTTTCCCTTTCCTTTGCTTTCCTTTCCTTGACTGCATAAATAGCATACTAATATTAAAATTCACTATTATTTAATCACTTTATAGATACAATACTGATAGACCTTCTGTAACCAGACTGACCTCCAGTAACCAGAAACAATCCATTCCATATTCTAACAAGAATTAATTTATCACCACGATCCAACACATATTTTATTATTATAAGCCATGATTTTATCTACCTGCTGTGACTATGTCTACTGAGAAACTTGTTTTTATATTTTGTAGGAGAAAGCAGCCATATATCTTTATAATTTGTGGTATAACAATGATCATTTAGCATCAAGCCTGCCCCAGCCTACTTAATTCAGCTTCTCACATCCATCATTCTATCTTTAATTATTACAAACTGTAATGGAGTGAACCCTTATTAAACCCAGCCATAACTGTTTCTTGTTCCATTTTTTAAATTTAGCACAGAGCCTGAAATCAATAATAGTGAAATAAACAGCTTGCTCACTCTTGTAATTTTAGTTGGCCATAATAAAAATTGTGCTACTGTTCTTTTGGATTGATACATTTTTATTCATTTCATAGTACTAAAATCCTTTAATAATACCTGATCACTTTTTAACACAGAGATATATACACACATCCTTTTTTGCTTGAGTTTATGATTGTAGATAAAAATGACTAGGCAAATTGTTTTTCCATGTCATTCCTGAGCAGAGAAGAGCCATAAAGAAAATCCTTTTCTCAATCATATTTTTGTCTTCTTGGAAAGTAATGGTCACAAAGACACACAACTAAAATATACCTATTGTACAAATAACCATTTTAGATTTTTGATTTCCTGAACCTGTTTCATAAAGCTTTAAATTTCTCTTTATCTGTTAAACTTAATGAAAGAAATAAAATGTCATAAATATTAATTACATGCATATATTCATCTTTATAATATCTTATTTACTATCCTGAAAACGGTTTTGGTTTCGTTTACCTAATCTTACATTAAAAGATCTATTATTAAAGTTCTCTCCCAAGCTTCTTATTTAAATTTTCCAAGGAAGAGAATTTATACTGTAAATAACAGCAGTCTTCAACCTTTCTCTGAACAAATTTAGATAAATTATGTTATTCAATATTTGAACAAGATTGCATTGTACAAATCATAAGTAAAGCTCATAAACAAGTACATAACACACTTTAAGAACTTATCCCCTAAATTGATACTTTGAAGAAAATGAAGTATTTTATTGCTTACTTTTAAAATATTTTGGGTTTCATTCCACTTATTGGTCCACTCTTTGGTAAGTTCTTGTACCTACAAAATAAGTTAGAACAATAAACATAAACTAAATCCAAATTTGAATTTATCAACAATTATTTTCTTACTGTTTTCCAAGGTATTTGGGCTATTCGCTCAACATTACTTTATAATGAGTAATCTCATGGATCTTATTCAGTCCTGATATTTTTAGACAATAGTATTAAAAAGCATTCAATTGAAACAAAAGTTCATTTTTTTCAACATGGACACTAAATGTTTGCCGCAAGGTTGCTCTTTCTACATTAAATGGAAGTGTTTACAATGTAAATACAGAACATCAGTAATTATGCTTGTTGAAGTTATTTTGAATCAATGATAAAACATTGTTTATAATGAATTCACTTATATTAAGCAGTATACATAAGTTACTAATTAAAATAAATATCTTTTTCTTACTCAAAAAGCATATAAAACTAAAGGCTTCGGCTTAATAGGTTGGCAACTCTATAGGTGTCTACACATTGCTCATCTTGCCAGGGCTCAGAAACTAAGTAGATCAAACATATGCATACGTAAGTATTCAGAGATCAGTACCAAAGCAGCTGAACGGGTCTGAAAAATGACAAGGGTGTTTTATCAATTTAAAAACAGGTGCTTTGTTTGTGCTCCTGACATACCATCTCTCAAAGGTTTTATACAACCCTAATGGTGAATAGTGGTATGGGAAACTACCAGAGAATCTCAGAGTTGAAGGCTACATTGAGAGGTTGAAAAAGTATCTTGGAAAGGGAATCGCAAATTACTTCTGTATTATAGCAATGAAAATAGTCAATTCTGATTAAAGCAGCATCACAGTGTTGTAGTTCAAGATTAACACCTTACTATGTGAGTGTAATATCATGATAATAATATAAAGGGGTTGTGGCCAATGTTGCTGTTATTTGTTCCCTCCCTGTCTGGACATCCACTGAGGACAACTTTGGTTAAAATATTTGTGAGTGGAAGTACAAGACCAACAATTTTTAGTCAAAGCAGCTATTGGCTGTTAATTTTCTGTGTTTTGACTAAGATTAATGCAAGTAAATTCATTGACTATGTTTCCTGGAAATTTGAGAGGCTCAGTTGAAAGCACATACACACACAAAATAAGCATATAGTAAAACCTTGGATTGCAAGTAACTTGATCTGCGAGTGTTTTGCAAGACGAGCAAATATTTTTTATAAATTTTAACTTGATAAACAAGTGATGTCTTGCATTACAAGTGTTAGCAGGACCCAGCTGAGGGCACTCAACAGCCAATCAACAGTTCACAGAGGGAAGCCCAGCAGTCCAGCTGAGCTGAGCAAATGGGAACAGCCAATCAGCTGTTTGGCGGCAGAGGGAAGCCCCAATCCCAGCTGAGCACCAACTGCCAAATCAGCTTGCTTTAAGTGTTTTCAGGGTTTTCTTCCCAAGCCAGAAGATTTTATGGCGATGACTGGTGGTAGAATTGAAAACATCTGAGCAAGTTGCTCGAAAGAATGGGATGAGAGAATGCAGATTTTAATTATCTTTAAGTTTTTCTTTTTCTTCCTGGCTCAATCTGTTCAATTTTGGATTATTGGCAATATTTGCTTCAAAATGACTCAGCATGCTCTCCTTTATCTATGTTAATGAGCCCTTTGCAACATTGTAGCTTTGGAGGCATTTCCTGTCTCTGCCAGCTGGCAGCAAAGAGTGGAGGGAAAAAATGTATTTCTTTATTATCAGCATCTAGAATGCTTTCTATTGCAGTTGGGCTTTTCCTGTTTTAGGAACCATGTTATTTTGTTTCTAAAGTTCCAAATTAGCTGTTGGGCACAGGGGAACCCCCAGAGCCCCAGCTGACTGGCACAAATCATGGGATTGAGGGGAAGGAAGAGGAAGGAGAGTGGAAGGGAGAGGGAGAAGAGTTATGGAATGACTCAGTTGAGTTTCCATTATTTCTTATGAGGAAATTCGCTTTGATATACAAGTGCTTTGGATTACAAGCATGGTTCTGGAACCAATTATACTCGCAGTCCAAGGTTTTACTATATCTGGAGGGCATAAGACTGGAGAAAGCTGAGTTGAAGTTATGATGAAATGGATAAACATAAGACACTGTGATCATATTGTCAGTCTCTGTTGTGGCTGCTAAATGAGGAGTACCTATATATAGTACATAGGTGACTCTATGGAAGCAAAAAATGGATTTTGAAGAAGCAGTCAGAAATACCATTTATACTTTTAACTATGGTGTTGGGAAAGACCTTAAGAATGTCATGGACAGCCAAGAAAACAAACAGATCATAGAATACATCAACCTAGAGTTCTCACTGGAGGAACAACCAGCCTATATAACCAAATTATATTTTGGTTACATTATACAAAGATCCAGTTCTCTTGAGAAAGTTACAATGTTGGGAGAGGTGGAAGGGGAAAAAAGCATTACCATTTAAGTTCAGGAGTGGGCAATTAATTTTTCCAAGGGACCTCATGAGAAGCTGAGACTGTTATGGAGCGCCACCACCGCCACTGTCCTGCCTGCCACAGCCCTGTCCCCTGTCACCACCACAGGCCAGATAAGAACAGACAAAGGGCTGCTTGTGGACCGCATGCTATAAAATGCCCGGGTCTAATCAAGATGGATGGACTTCATTACATCAGGAATAGGTGCTTGTAGTCCAAATTGGTGACAGATAATTCTAGAGAAGGTCTACTTACATTAAGAGTTCACAATGACTTGTTGGCATATAATCAGATTATATATACAGAGGACTAGTCTAAAAGTATTAGCATTTGAGGGACAGACAAAGTAAAACTTACTCGTGCTTCATTCTGTTGCAGTTTTTCTTCCATGCTCAAAGCTGTTGGAGAATCCAGAAGAGCAATCTAGTTAAGCAAATAAAACAAACTATTAGAATAACAAGATACATTAGATGTCTTACACAGTATTCAATGTTACTGTTCTGACAATATCTGTACAATTAATAAAATGGGAGAGAGGAAGATTTATAGCATGTAGATTCGTGTGACTTTTGTTATAAACTACTTCTTCTTGGATTCAAAGCATGTATTCTACAGCATATTTCTGCATCAGTTATCAAACATAGGCCTCAATGTTTAAAATTGTGAGCTAACTATTTTAAAATTGTTTTTGTTGGCTAATTCTTAACATACTATATACAGTAATAGATGTATTTGGGGGATTAACCTAACATTCAACAGTACTCTAAATTGTGTCTTATCTACAGGCAAACTTTGTCAAAAAACATTTAATCTACAATCGACTTATACATGTTAATATAATTTAAAACAGAAAATGCTATTTGAAATTGTGAAATCATTGTTGTGCCTAACCTGGTTCCCCTGAGCAAGCAGAGTTTTCAGTCTGGCAATTTCAGCTCGAAGTTCACGAATTAGCTTGACGTTTGAATCTTCATTAATGGTAGGTTTGTTGATTATGTTTTTAGCTCGGTTTGCATAGCGAAGGGTGCTCAATGTTTCTCCATAATTGACATCAGCAGGTGATATAGCTGAGAAAAATGATTTCAAAATTAATATCAATACCAAGTTTCATTCAGAAGTCTTGAAAGCTCCTTATTAGTAGTCAAAAAGCAAATTATTTCTTTTGCTGCTACGGCCAGAACGGCATTTATGAAAAATTATTAATGCAGTTGTCATTTCTACACATGGCTCTAAAGGAAAGATTATTATATTTCACTAGCTTGGGAATGATTTCAAACATCTACGAAAAGATGTGATTTGCTTACAAGTTTATAATTTTATAGAAACTTGAAAATTAGAAAATAGAAGAGTATTATGACATAAATTGACTCTTTGTCATTTTTCTCCACTTCTATGTAGAACCATATTAAAGCTTAGACATAAAGGATACATTATTTAAAACAATAAAACAATATTGTATTCTTAGTACAACTGTTTAATGATCATACTGTATGTAATGCTAGTCAATTCAATCTACAGAAAACTTTTCTAAAATAGATAGAAGAACATTCACATAAATAAGAACATACTTACTTGCAATCATTATTGTTTTAGAATTTCCTCCTAGGCTATCTTTCAAAAGCCATGTCAACACAGAATCCCTGTAAGGCACAAATACTTGTTTTTTCTTTATAAGAGGGTTTGGGGCATCCTGAGATATATCAGCTATGAAAAAAGAAACAAGCCATTTTTATAGAGAGATGGATAATGAGTTAATTCAGGTTTCCAATGAATTAAACATAAAGCAAGGGATATACCTAAGGCAGAAATTACATTTCCCAGAGTAACTAGGGATTTGTTTATATTTCCTCCTTCTTTTAATCTGACACCTGTGGCACCAGTGGCATCTGCTCTCTCACTTCCAGCTAAGTCTACCAAATGTATCTTGCTGACAGTCTCGCATGGCATTTCAGTGTCAAACTTAGCCTACGGAAAAATAACAAGAACAAGATACAATACTCTGAATATTAAAAACAAGAGTTGCAGAGGTAAAACATTTTATATGTTTCAATTGTTATGTTTATATTAGTGTACTAGAGACATCACCTTTGAATAATAACTTAATTCTTTTAATTTATACTTTATTTTCAAACATATGACTAAAATAAAAAGAGGTCAAGTAGAAATTGCTTTTATTTTCCAAAATATACTTGCTTCAAAAAGAGATATGTAAAATAATGCCTTTATCAATTTAAATATTAAATTTGCTTTTATAACAAGCTATTGTCACTGACCAAACTATGTATGCAATGTAACATTTTTATATATTTTAATTAAATGCAATCTTGAAAGGTTTATACAATATATGCATATTTCCCTTAAATTATTTGAAAATTCTTAATCACTTCTTTTTCCAAACCATGTCTCCAAAGGCTGGAACTGAACAAAAAACAGAATGCGCCGGAATTCCTTGAAAAATATATTTCTAGAATGTAATTTGTATATTTGTGTATCTGTAGTAATAAGTCTAACATTGATGTAAAATGACCTTCTGCTATGTATTCAATATATTAATAATGGTGCCTTACTTCCTTTTGAAAAAATAACATTTCCTTTTATAATAGTATAATAGTATATATGTATATATGTATGCACAGTATAGTATTGTATCGTATCGTATAATAATATTATAAAAATAACCAGAATAGATACTGAGACACTGATTAGACAGTCCAACAATTTTTATAGTAAAGCAGTCTCTTTAATCAGGCTGAGGGGTATTAATATAATGTTAATAGTATTCCCCAATTTTTTCTTGGCATTTGTCCTGCATAGCTCTAGGGCCTGCTTATTTTACACTCTGCTCACTTAGTTCTTATAAAGGAAATATCAATACAAGATACAATGGGGAAAATGTTGTTTTTTATCTGACTTGTAAAGACTGATGCTGATTAGGGTGGAGAAGGACAGCCTGCCCTGTGATCACCCAGCTAGCTTCCATGCTTAAGGGACGACTAGAACATGGATCTTTCCACTCTTAATATGGCCCCTTAACCACGGCACGACACTGGCTCTCATTCCCCATTTCAAATATTAATCAAATAAGTTCAACTAGTTCAAATAAAAGTAAAACTAAAAGAAATTCTAATATACAGTCATAAATTATATACATACTATACAATTTACACATATCAGGGAAGGATGACTGCCATTTAATTTACTAGAAAGGCAAATATTCTATTTTCTTTTTTTCTCAAATTAAATGACAACGAATTTGAGTTGCAACTCAATAATTCAATGTAAAAAATTTCACCAAGGTTTTTTTTTCTTACCTGAGTGAAATTGATTGTGAAAATGGCATGAGATCTACTGCTTACATCATTCATTCCAGTTGCAGCAGTGGTTCGATTTATATTCCCTCCTTCCATGAGTTCCTCTACATCACTATAATTTTGTACTAAGTGTTTTGACAGATCTGGAAAAAAATCACAAATATAAGAAAGACATTTGCAGTAGTAATCAATTAAACATAAGACATAGATCTCAAATTAGTAATACAACATTTTAAAAGCTGTTAATAATATTCTTGTAGTTATTGCAGATAAATATATAGTTTCCTCTTCTTCTTTCTTACAGTTACCAGAACTGGATTCCAAACTTCCTTAAACGGTGGCAAAAAGTTAGACTTTCTATATCTCTGGTACCCTCTTGCTTTTTTCCCACAGTGAAGCTCTTTCCCCTCTTGCTTCATTTTCTTTTCTTTTTTTTTTGCTCGAAGAAAGACAATTCCTTTGTGTGAATCATCTTAAGTTCAGTATACTCTTTCTATTAGTACTTCTAATTCAGTACTACTCCATAGAAGTAGAAAAAACAATGTAACAACATATATACATATACAGTATATACGTATATATATGTTGGAATATAAATTTCAATATATATATAGCACACACACACATATATACACACACATTATATATATGTGTGTGTGCGTGTATATCTATCTATAGCTGTAGCTATATAGATATATCATTCATCAACATTCTAGCCATTGTCTATCCACAGAAGAATGAAGGCCCCTTCTGCATGTTTCCAGCCAATACAGTCCTGAGCTTTCTTTTGTCAATTGGACCTGCAAAACTTGCTGATCATATCGTCGATTCATCTTTCTTTAGATCTTTTTTGTGGATGCTCTATATATCAAGTGGGATCCACTCCATGACTGCCTTGGTCCCTGCCATCTTCTTGCTATCTGACCAGCCCATTTTCATTGCAATTCTTTTACTCTAATTCATGTGCAGATCTTTCTATCCTGTAATGCTGAGGAATGTGTCTTTCCAAGGCTCTTTGCACCACTCGTAGGTTTTGTATCGATTATGAGGTTAGTGCTCATGGTATACCGGCATATGTTAGAGTAGGTAGTACACACTGATCTAAGACTTTTCTCTTCAGTCATAGGGGGAGGTTGTTCTTGAAAATTATGCTTAGTTTGCCAATTGTCTGGCAACCACATTTAACACACTGTTCAATTTCCTTTACTGCATCACCTTCCATTGAGATCAGTTGGCCAAGGTATATGTAGTTGTCTACTATGTCTAGTTCTTTCCAGATATAAAGATTTTTCTTTCTTTGGTGAATTGATTAAACATAACCTGGCTCTTTTTCTGTTTTATTTTTAAGCCGAATGGTTCTCCTGCTTTGGGCAGCTCGTGTATGTGTCTTTGTAGCTCTTCTGGGTCTTGTGAAAAGAGAACAGCATCATCTGCAAATCTTAAGTGATTTAAATAGGTGTCATTGATTTTTATTCCATCTTTTGACCAGTCTAGTTTGCAAAATACTTCTTCCAGGCAGGCTGAGAAAAGGATAGGTGATATTGTATTTCCTTGTCATACACCTTGTTCTACGTTGATTTCCATTAAGATCATTAAGGCAAATTGTCACCATTGTTTTTTTCATATATTGATTGTAGTAAGTTTATATAAGCAGTGTCTATGGCTTGGTTGAGCAATGCATTAATTATTGCTTGCTGAAATAATGAGTAAAATGCCTTTTCATAGTCAATAAAAGCCTTGCAGAGAAGCATGGTGTACTCATTGTGACTTTCAGTGACTTGCTGGATGATCTGGATGTTATCCATTGTGCTGGAGTCACTTCTGAACCCTGTCCGCTTCTTTGGCTGTGCATCATTTAATGTTCTCAATATTTTTTTTGTTATTATCTTGGTGAAAACCTTGTAGATGACTGAAAGAAGGCTTATTGGGCAATAGTTCTTTAAATCATCTTGGGCCCCTTTCTTGTGTATAAAAATCACTTCTGCATTTTCCCATGTATTGGGTATTTTTCTTCTCTGAGGCATCTCGAGTATAATTTTGCTAGTATATTGTATAAACTGTGATCGCCAGCTTTCAGCATTTCAACCGTAATAGTCACACATGCACACACATGCATACACACATATACATACATATACATACACTGTATGTATGTATATGTGTGTGTGTGTGTTGCGTGTGTGTGTATGTAAATATATTTATGATATAAATTTAATAAATAAATAAATATAGATTATATTGCAGAAGAAAGATTGCTGTGAATATTAAATATAGGGATCATCAACCTGATAAGAAATCTGCAGACTTCCTAAACATTTTTCATTCTTAAGGCACCATGACATAAATTGGAAAAGAATATATTATGCCAATTATATTATAAAGTGCTCTTCTATCACAACTGCCTAATCTCTATGGCAGACTCTACAGTAGTTTCTAATCAGTTAGCAGATCATCTCAAGAAATAAAAAAAACTTGGAATCACCAAGTGATTAGGGTAAAATTTAGTAGACCAAACATGGATCATAGAGGTTGATAAACCAAGACAAATTTGTGCATTCATATATATAGACAGCTATCCAATAAAAGGAAGTGTGTTAAATTGTTTAAAACTCACCTTCAACATAAGGTCCCTCTTTTGGATGCTCACGAATTCTTAAATTATTTGTTTTTGAAGACTTGCGCCTTAGTAAATCCCTGACACGCTCATTGTAAATTTCCAGGTAACTGAAATATTAAATCAATGTACTATATATCAAAAATTATTCAAGTTTAAAATTCCATCTATTCAACTGAGTCAAAATTAATACTTTTGTTGCAGCTCTTCAAGGAAAAAAGCTGGGCTAAATTTGCCCTTCCCTATGTGGCCTGTATGTCATCTGTCATACTATTCCAAAGAAAAAATCGACCCTCTAGAGCAGATTTTTCAAAATGCCCAGTCATCAGAAGAGACTCTGTTATGCTTCCAATTGTTTTGAAGAGGTCAGAAATAAAGATCAGGTCTTAAAAGTAGTTAGCATTTCCCTAGCACATTAGGGAAAATAACAAAGAATGTGCTAATGTGTTGATCAGTTCTCATGAGCAATATTTAAGAAATGTAAACAGGACTGCAGTAGAATGGAGCAAAACAATCAGACCATTTATGGACTCTAAACAGAACAGAATTTGTGGAGAGGGTGCTTGTTTCATTTTTAAATAAAGGTATAGAATGGCAACTCAATTAAAAAATTAATCAATTCAGAAACCTTTGTTTCATTTATTCTTGCACTACAGTGTAACTGTTGAAAATCTTTTTATTCCCTGAATAAATATGTTGTCTTGAACTAATCGTCTAATGAAGAAAGAAAAATGCAGCAAAAAAGGAGAAAGACATGATGGTGATGATGATGATGATGACAAAGTCAAACAAACTGCTCTATGTACAGCCATGTTGTCACTACACAAACATACCTGACCTCTGTTCGAAAGGAGGCTTCATTCCATCTTGTTTTCTCATTTACTCGGTTGAATAATCCTTCGCAAATCCGAGGTATTAAACCAGTATCTCCCTACAAAAATAATACATTGATATACTGCAAGACAAATAGTCACTGATACAGAAAACATTCCATTCCAAAATGCAGAAAATCAGTAGTCCAGGCAGTTCAAATGAAGATATAAGTTTATTGCAAGGTCTCTACTAAAAGCTGAACTAATAATGGTCAAAGCAAATTGGTGGTAAATAACAGTCAACAGAATTCAAGGTGGGCAGAACTTAGATCTCTTGTGGACACAAAGTGACCCAAGACTTAAGACGCATTTGACCCGTCCCTTGGGCTCAACCTGGTCATTCATCATTCCCCATGTACACAGTATGGGGAAGCCAGTATCACCAAATAGCTCTTCACATGTCTAGTTATACTTAAAAAATATAAATAAGCAAGTTAACTTGTCTAAAATATTTGTACGGCTACCCAACTCAATAACTCTGGGAAACATATATAAAATTCCTCTGCTATTCAGTACTAACAAAAAGAATATAAAACCACATTATGTAAACCAATACACAATAAAATAATGCAATGGTGATCCAAATGGAAATAACATTCTCATCTAATTGGGGCTCTAAGAGATCATATCTCAAAGGTTTTGACAGCCTTTCTAAATGCCATCAGGATCAGGACCAACTATATCTTAAGAAAAAGGCTGTCACCATCAAGAAGATTCACCTTCTCTGTGTCATCATATGGCTTGTTTCAGTGAGTGAATGTGGAGTGGAGCCTCACTATGGAAAGGTATGGCGTAGACAACAAAACTGTTTTTTTAATTCTTGCTTTTATCTGTGCCAGATGTTATTAGAATTTTCTACAAGTAAAAAACTTTCTACATTTGTTAAAATAATGTTTCCTAAGGAAAACAGATTTGAAAAATTATATAATACAAAAGGCATCAACTTGTAAGAAGTATATTCTGAAATGAATAACTTACAGCATTTCCCATCATTGTATAAGACTTCCCAGATGCAGTTTGTCCATAGGCAAAAATACAAGCATTATAACCTTCAAAGGCAGATTGGAGGACATCAATTCCAAGGTTGTTAAAAACCTGGGGATTCAAGAATGACAGAAAGTGAAATAAAATTTCAAAATATAATTTGAAATATCCTTTTAATTTATTTCTGTAAACTATTACAATCACTTTACTACAACACACTGTAAGAACACTAACTTAGCAAGCATTTATTAGATATGGTCAATTCAAATATTTATTTAGAAATATAATTCATATATTTCCCCAATTGCACACTAAGCAATATACAATATTTTACAATATAATTTTGGATGCTCATCTTAAGAGTCAAATCAGGTTCGTTATGTCTTTTTTCTTTTTATTGTTAGATTTACAGCTCTCTTTAAAAAATATTTATTTTTGAAATCATAATAAAGACATGAAAATATTGCAAGGACTATGCCTTAACATTCACAACTTATCACTCAAGAAGCCTACATGAATATTATACAGCTTAAAGTTAAGGTCATTAATATGGAAGTAACAATTTATTCTTTTGGACTCATTCCCAGGTTAATTCTTGATAAAACTGAAACATCTGTTCAAAAACCATAAGCATGATTTATATTCCTTTAAATACACAAGGGAAGAAAAATCCAATGCAACACATCAGAATTTCCAAAAAGCCACAACAATTTCTAAGTTTCAAAGTAGTTTGAAGTGACATGCAGGCTGACAAGAACAGCTGAAACATACAAATCCATCGGAACTCCATGTATAGGCTTCAGAGAGAAACCAACAAAGATAGAAACAAATTAA
>JANHFO010007778.1:4368-17408 GCA_032468095.1 Pareas carinatus
ATAGATCATTAATATATGAATAAATTGGATGATGAAGTGATATACTGTATATACTGCTTTGAACTCCTTAGAGAAATGGGCCAAAATTAATATACAAGAGACTATCACCAATTATAAAAAGCTTTTGATTGCTAAAAGTGATGCCATGAATACTGAATTTAATACTTCCTATAAACACTAGCATTAAACATGTTAAATGGCTTGGTTTATGAAAGAAATAACAAACTTTGGTGTTATTTGTTCTTTCAGAATTCCATAGGTGTTATTAGGGCTTTGGGTATTCACTGGCTGAGACACACAAAACATCTAAAGCTTCAAAAGGGATGAGATATTTATATGAAGAAATTTAAATTGGTCAGGACTGTGTACAACACAGCCAATTTATAACTTTAATACAATTTTAATATCTTATCCTATTTTGTCAGCATTTTGATTCAAAGTGAGCTTTCTACCACAGGTAAAAATGTCAGGTTATAATTATATGTCTTGTTTTCTTACTAATGTGCAAAACAATCTGTACCTCTGAGATTTCATTCTGTTTCCCTCTCTAGTGTATTCTTCACAGGATTACATTTAGCTTCAGATAATTAATGAGAAAATGAAAACATGATAAGAAACAGTTTTACTAGGCTCTTTTTAAAAAAAGAAACATTCTAGATTAAGAAAAAAGAAAAGAGAACATTATAGTAATCAGCTCTTAAAAGACTATCTATTCCCACTGATATAAGTAAAATGCTGCAATCAAAGACAAGTGTTCATGAAAACTATATATACACGGATTGCACCTGTATCTTAACATTAAGTACCCTTTGAACTAAATATAAATAGTTTTAAAACATTTACCGTAAATATTGACTTCAGACAATCTAGATTTATAGTGGTTTTAGCTAGTTATACTGATTGGAAATGATCTACCATAAATATTAAGTCTATGTGCAGTGCAGAGTTGAAATTGTTTATTTCTTACTAAGTTAATATTAGCATTTTAAAAAATAATATTTTGCACTCAATACTTTTGTGGGAGGATGGATACAGGCAAAAGTACCTCTATATGCATACTTCCATAGTATGCATTTGTATTTCTCTCTGTGTGTATCCAACTACATTTTTTTTCTGAGGGAAGTATCACATTTGGCAATTTTGCCAGGATCACTCTCCAAAAAGTGTTATACACAAGGTATTCATTGTTCTATCACTAACAGAGAAATTAATATTAATTCCTATGTTTCAGTATGCAATTACTCAGGAGGAAATTAACCAAAATCCAAAATAAACTGTGAAGATGCAAAAAAAGTAATACGCTTCATGAAATTACAATGCAGCCCCTACTTTTTATATTTACATCCTGATGTAAAATGCAAGTAACATGTAGCTTACATATTCATCATTTACCCCTTGAGTCTTCCTACTGATACCCATACTTCAAATACAATAAGATATACTTTGTAGGAAATACTAATACAAGAAACTAATACAGAAGAACACCAAAAAAATGCAGGACAATGAAAAAGGACTTGCTTGAGGAGTCAAGAGAATAATTTGTCCCAATGACACAGGAAATTAAAGAGATTAACTGTTAACCAGAAAGATACCAGTTTTAGCAGGTCCTCTGAGAAGGCTTCTTAATAAACAGCTAATCAAATTTTCCTGACATCCTTTTATAACTGCAACATAAAAGAATATGGGCAGCAATAGACTTATTTCCCAGATTCCTTGAAGACAAAATTATTCATTGAATAAAATGTTGTTAACTCAGACATTAGCATATTAAAACAAGTAAACACCATAAATGTTTTACTGCATTTGTAAACTGTTAATGTGTGCAAATTTGGGAGACTCTTAATAATCTGGAAGGTTACATAAGCCGAGGCTTATCAACTACAGTTCTCAACTGGTGTAATAAAGCTACAGTGGCTAAATTGACAGCTCTGATCGTAGAGAAAAAAATGATCAATTTTAAAGATGATTGGTTGTACTAAAAACAATTAACAGAATGAAAAATGGCAATGATTGGGTAGCTATTAAAGTGTCCTTCTTTGTGGCTGAATCTTTGCTGAAAAATAGATTCTAATAGCATGTTTTCTCTATTTCTTTATATATATTCTCCTCTCTATTTCCAATTAGACAGGAAGTCTAAAGCCTAGTTTAAAAACTATAAAAACTCAGACAAATGACAACAATTTAATATACAAGCCCAGGCTTAACAATTTGATATATGATCCCAGACACATGCATGAAGCACCTCATCTATTTGCTTACAGCCCAATTTTTTTTTAATTTTTTGGGTTACTAGAGTCATACAGAATTATATATTGTCAAATATGAATGGAAATATTGATCACAGTGTGATAAAATATTTATTTCCAATGTATCCTAGAAGCAATGGTTGCGACTTGGAAGTTAATCTGCAACAGCATTTCTCTACTTGAACAAAATGGAGCAGCTTATCCCAGGACTACACAGTGGCAACTCAGAAGCAGCTCCCATTTTGTCTCTACTGGCTTGTGAGCAGGAGCAAAATGGTGGCTGTGAGACAAACTACTCTATTTTGCTGCATTAATGAAGTTAAAATGGGGAGCACATGGGGCCTGGTGAGGTGGGAATCAGGCCTAAGGCCAGCAGGGAACAACTGGGGGAAAGACATTGTTACAGGGACCCGTGGGCAAACAGAGGCAGCAAGGAGGCACTGCAGCATATCTGTGGTTGGCTGCAAGGGCAAATGATCGTGGGGGCACTGTAGCAGCTGTAACTTTGGGACTGGACTTAACTTGCTTTTGGCGTCTGCTGTAATTTCAAACATTAAATAAATGTGGGAAATAGCCGGTATGTCATATGTTAGTCCTGCCAGACTGCTGTGCTTCCCATAATGAAACAGCATTGCCAAACTGCAGGGATGTTAACATTAGCATTAAAAACATATTTGCATTTTAGAGTCTACAAAGAGTTCACTCTAAGGAAAAAAGATTGAGTAATTATGAAGGGCTTCAAACTGATTCAAACTGCAAGAAAAAGGAAGACAAGATAAAGTTCAACACCTTTCCATATGAAAGCATACCTCACATCTTCTAACATATTCGAAGCACTGACTCCCAAAATACAACTCTTCAAAATTGAGAAGGCAGTATTTGTTCAAAATGTAAAAAGAGCAAAAAATGCCTTTAAAGAGACCAATTTTATTGATGGCTTCCGTGATAAGAATGTACATATTGGAAAACATCTCTATATATTACTGTCGTAGAAGAAGCTGTTTCAGCACCATTGCATGATAACTGGTAATTTTTACCAGCATGAGCAGAATACATGAAAATTATGAGACTAAAAAATCACTACGTGGGGCTTTCTGCTCCATTTATATTGTATTGCTGATATAATAAAGCCTCTTAAATTGATTAGCTTAGTTGATGTGATGTGGTAGAATGGAATTCACTTGCTTAGGCAGCTGAATGGTTTTCATTCCAGCAAACAGGCAAAAAAGTGCAACCAACCAGACCAGGAGTAGAGAGCCACATGTAATGGAGTTAAAGATTGGGAAGACACAAAAAAGACAGAGAACCCTAAGGCAATGGAAAAAAAGGAGTGTAAACAGAGAGAAAGAGAAATCTGAACTGGAGGGCAGATGAAATACATGGTTCTTCTATATAAGGCTTTAATGGTAGGATTTCAAATCTAAAGTCACTCAACAAAAAATAGAAAGCTGGACAGTATCAATGTTTGTTTTTGTCTAACTTGAAATATGGAAAACACTAGCAATCAACTTGTGCTACTTCTGACTGACAGGCACTAGAGTGCAAAGAATATTATTCTGTTAATATGCTGAGAATGAGTGGGAGTGCTAAAACAGTTGTCAATGAATGGAACATGGTAGAATAAAGAAATAGAGGTTTTCATTAACATGGATCGCATGTTATTCCTGCCTTGGATTTCTATATTTTGAGCAAAACAGATGAATATCTCACTTCAACTTGTGTAAAACTTCTCCTGGAATCATTCAGTAGTACTGAAGAAAGTTGAAACGCAGCACCAAAATAATTTCAGCAACTATTATGGAACGAATCATAGACTACTCTTATCTATACTGTCATGTTCAAATATGCTTACTTTGAATGTTTTGCATTGCCCTACCTAATGGAGAATTTGGCCTCCTTTTTTAATGACTACCTTATTTTTATCTGTTCGTCTTCACAAAGGCCAGAATTACTCTTTTCTGTTTCTCGTCGACTGTATAATTCTACATATTATACGCTAATCTGTAAGTAAGAAAAGGCAGTGTCTGCCTGCAATTCAGGAATGGGGGCTGAATGGGCCATTGATTAGGATTTCATCAATTTCAGTTCTTGCAATACATGAAAGAGGCATTTGAAGAGATGACCAATGAAAAATAGTGGCCGGGAAAAGTTTCGGAGTTGCACAGTTTGCCCTCAAATTAAGTTGACAACTGAGCCCAAAATGTCTGTTGCTAACCAAGACAATTGTTAAGTGAGTTTTGCCCCTTTTTACGACCTTCCTTGCCACACTTGCTAAGTGAATAATTGCAGTACTTAAGTTAATAATACAGTTGTTAAATCTGTCTTCCCCATTGACTATGCTTGTCATAAAATTGCAAAAGGTGATCACATGACCCCAGGAGACTGCAATCATAATGAACCAGTTGTCAGGTGTCCAAATTTTGACCACGTGACTACAGGGATGCTGCAACTGTCATCAAGCATGAAAAACGGGTCATAAGTCATTTTTTCAGTGCTGTTGAAACTTCGAAGGGTTCCTAAAGTAATTGTTATTAGGTAGAGCGCTACTTACGGTATATACTACAGGGGGGGAATCGGATGTTAGGAATTTGTAGAGAAAAAAAGTTGCCAGCCCCTGTATTAGGACCACTTGCCCTGGGAGGGAAAAAAGGAGGAGGGTCAGGGATGAGGAGGGAAGATTAAAAAATCACAAATTCTTCTCGGAAGACTCCAAACGACGGACTCACACGTTCGAGGCTTACGGGGAATGAACATTACAGCAAGATTGTAGAGCAATACGGGGATCAATGAAACTGCCCTCCTGAGCACCGCGCCCCTCTTCCTCTTCCTCCCTCCCTCCCTCGCCCAGGCCCGGCTGCGCCCTCACCCGCTTGTTGCGGTCCGACTCCCTCACGTCCTCCTCCTCCGGCCCCTGCCGGATGAGCCCCCGCACGACGGCGGCGTTGTTGGTACAACAGGCGCGAAAGAGACTGAGTGGTTGCTTGCTGTCGGCAAGTTCCGATTCGTCCTCGTCGTCGGTCTCTTGGGGCGGGTAGAAGGAGTCGTCTGAAGCGATGCTCCGCGTGTCCGGGAGATCCGAGAAGTCTTCATACTCCTCCTCCTCCTCCTCCTCCTCCTCTTCGCCTTGACTCCGCGCTCGCTCTGCGGGGACGGTTGGGTCAAAGCTAGAGTCGCCGCTGCCACCGGGACTCGCTCCCCACTCCCCTTTCTCGGCTCCTGGCCCTCCGGGCGACCCTGCCTGCGGCTGCTTCTCTGCGGCGGGGCTCCGACTTTCTCGGCCCTCTTTCCTACCCCGGGACAGAAGCACCATCGTCGCTTCCCACCAAGGGGAGCGCGAGTTGCTGAGCTCTCGCCTCCTTCTAGCGCTTATCTCCCGAAGCCAAAGGGCGCCCGGCTAATCCCGCGCCTCCCGCCCAGTTGCATAAATCCCGGGGGATAAACGTGGAGGTCCAGGAGGAGAGAGTGAGGGTTGGGTGGCAACAAACAGACATCCTCGCACCTTAGCTGAATGAGCTGTAACCCTTCACAGCCAAGTCACACTTATCCGGGGGAAGGGGGGCGGACTCCTATACAGTAGCGCGTAAAGAAGGCGGGGGGTGGGGTGGCGGCGGCAGATCATTGCTAAGTTTACAGCACAGTAAAATCTCTGACTTGGGGGGGGGGAGTAGATCCTCCTGTGTTATAGGATCCTTTCCTCCACACACACAATAGAAAACTCAGCTCAAGGGAGAGAGAAAAGGAAAGCACCGCATGTATAATCCCAGCACAGTCATCTTCCGATGGGCGTGGGGGCTGGGAAAGGACTCGATCCTGCCGCAATGATTTCCCGAAAACTTTTCCTCATCAAGATTCCTTGGAATCTTTTCCGTGGAACCTTGATATCTGAGAATTCTAGTCGAATCTACCCTTCCTCTCCCAATAGATCGCGGAAATATCTTCACCCATGCAAAAGCCTTCCAAATGCGAGACCTTTCCTGACCCCGCAATTAAACTTCTGTAAAGGTGTTTTTTTAAAAAATGGGAATGGGAATTTCTTCTCACATTTATTGGAACAGGCAACAAGGCGCGTAAGACTCAAGCTAAGACTTTCCAGAACTTTCCAGAGAAGTCCGAGTCATCGGATAACGTTCAAGCATGACGCTGGCTGAATCTGCCTCTTATCTGTTAACGCTTTCGGCAATATTAATAAGACGTTACCAGATGCCTGCCAAGGGTTTTTCCAATAGGGGAAACTACAGAGTCGGGTTTTTTGAGAAGAAGTTTAAAAAACCCACCCAAGCAAGTGATTTGCTGGCAAGCAGCGGCAGCAGTTACTTGCTCGTTGCCATCCTTATTCGCTTAGGATGGAGAATTGACAGAAACACGACAGATGCGATCTATAATAAAATAACAACAACGCAATTCAAACTTCCAGGGCTGCAATGCCTTGCATAAAGTTTAGAGATCCTCGGCACCCTCAACTGACACACACACACAAACTTCGCAGGCAGAAGTGTAAGTCAAGTGTTTTTCCCACCGGAAAGAAATTGCAAATTATTCGAGTTTCTTCTACAACATTGGCTTGCGACACTGGGAATAAAATATTGCCGGAGCAATCCTCAAAGAAAATTACTAGCAGTTGCGGTTTCATTGAAGTGATCGCCACTTCCCTTCAAACAATCTTGCGTTGTTTTGTAACCCCCTTTATCCATTCAAGGTCATAAAGGGGGACAAAAAGAAGCAGCATTACCAGTAGAGCCACTGATCAATCCTTGCAATAGGAATCCTATTGCACAACAAGAGTGCAGAAGAGGGCAGAGCGACTGATAACATTCAGAGAAGTCCTGCAATCAAGACTCCTAAAAGGACCAGCAGAAGATGAAAACTCTTTGAGTTTTAGCATGTTGACAACCGGGCACATTTTTTCAACTGATTTACATGCAGCTATAAATCCAGGTTAGTATAGAGCAGTGATGGCGAAACCTTTTGAGACCGAGTGCCTAAACTACAACCCACTTTATGTATTCCAAAGTGCCAGCACAGTAACACACACCCCTGTGTTGCCCCCACCACCCTGGCAATGCCCCTTGTGACAGCCCCATCCCCCAGTGAAGCTTATTTAAGTATTACACATTTTTAGTGTAATATTTGTTTCTGCTTCTGAGAGAGAGAGAGACAGAGACAGACAGAGAGAGAGGGGGGGGAGAATGAGAGAAAGAGACACAGAGAGAGAGAGACTGAGAAAGAGAGAATAAAAGAAAGAGAGATACAGACACAAACACAGAGAGAGACTGAGACAGCGGAGTCAGCCAGCCAGGGCTGAGAATAGGAACTTCTCACCCGCCTTTGGCTTCTGGCAGTGGAGCAATTCTCCAGTGCCTGGGCGGCTTCTCCTTGGGCCCAGATGGCTTCTCTGGAGGCCTGGGAGGCCCTTTCAGAGGCTCCTCCGGAGGGCCAGGAAGCTGCTCTAGATGCCCCTCCAGAGGCCCAAGAGGCCTCTACGGAAGCCCAGATGGCTCCTCCAGAGGTGGCGGAACACTTTCTGACTGCCCGGGAAGCCTCTCCAGAGGCGGCGGAGTGCTTTCTGGTCACCCAGACCACTTCTCTGGCTTGCTTGTGAAGATTTTTTTTTTTTACTTTCCTGGGCGAAGGCGCGTGTGCCAGCAGAGATGGCTTTGCATGCCGGCTGTGGCATACGTGCCATATGTTCGCCACCAGTAGTATAGAGACTACACTTGGGACAAGAAAAAATGTAACCGAGAAGCCAGCCATAAGACTTCTGAATATCTTCAGTTTCCGGGCTTCTCCATCCATTCTTCTCATTGCCAAACTTTGCCAATGGATGTGTGGCCCATCTAGCATTTTACAGCCCTAGCCTGCTTCACACTCAAGGCAGCAAATGTGATAAAAGCAAGCAGCAAAGAATGTAAAATAGAGTTAAAAGGGTTATTTAAAATCATTTTGAAAGGATCCCATGAAGGTTGCAGAGAGAATGGCTAAACTGATGAAATACAAACGTCTGCACATTTACAAATACAACTTTAATGTTTCAAATAGGTGGCTAAGAAATCTAAGGAATGGAAAATCCGCCTGCTAATGGTAATCATTCTGCCCAGAAAGTGACATGTACTGTATTCACATCTGAAGTAAAGAAGGCCTTTAAATCACGGCTTTAATTATGGAAAGAATTGTTAATTCTTTATTAAGCCTGATAAAGAAGCTGGAATAGCGTTCCTGTGCCTTGTAGCATTTTTTAAAATCAAAACAATAAAGAAGCCACAAGTGTGTGGACCTTTTCCGAAAGACAACCATGTGATTAAAAACTTAAGAGGAACAAATGGCTTTGTTGCAAGATAGTTGTTTCAAGGCTATTTAATAGGATTATAGTTTTAGGTTTCAGTAATCTGTTCTACTCAGGCTGCATTTGAATGATCTATCTTTAGTACAAGGTCTGTCAGTAATCCAGTATGTAGGTTTTTCCTTCTTTTCTCTCAGAAATGACGCAAAGCAATACCCATTAATGTGCACAAAGCAATGTAGTATGTTAATGGCTAAAATTCAAGACATTGCTGGAACTTGTAATAGGCAATTATCGGCATTTAATAACTATCTCCTTGAGAATATTTGATGGAATATAATCACAACTGATTTCAAAAGAAATGTGGGGAAAATCAGTACTTGGGTTAAACTGCAAGATATCGGGCCAACAATTCTCGAACTGTAGTCTACCAAGAAGTCAGTTGTAACAGCCTTCTAAGATTTAGCAGACAGGGCCTGCTTGTTCCTGAGCCTTCTGTCTCTTCCTGTTCATCACCATTCAGCTGGCCAGGCCAAAGCCTTTTGCCAACTCGACTGCTGTCTCCCCATGTTCTCTGCCAGCCAAAGCTTGTTCACTATCTAAGTTCTACCTCTCCTTGCTTACCAACAGTTAGCTGTTTCTTGAGAATTTTAAAGTCTGAATCTTAAAGTGGGTGTTCTCTGTAGAGACTCTCCAGCGAAATAGCCTGCCATATGTGAGGAGGGTAGCTTTTCCAGGGAGGCTTGGGAAGATTAATTCTGCCTAGAACCATCAGTACAATAATGTTTTTACATGAATTGCATTAATATTTGCAGCACTGTTGTTTTTGTTCTATAACTGGATTCTGTAAAATGCTTGAGGCAGGAAATTAATCCAATAAATAAATTAATAAATAGGATCAGTGGCCAAATAGATGGCAATACAGAGTCCTATGAATATTAATATTCAGAAAACTGACAATAGTGACCTAAGCCTTAAATGCATTTACAGACTCTACACATTTGCTATGCTGGACCAGCACATTTGTTCTAAACATTGGTAATGTTAATTTTGGATTTAATATTTTGGTACTGATTTTAATGAAAAGGTCTTTAAACATGGAGAGTATGAGAAATGATATATAAATGCACATACAACCATCATTTTACCAAACAATATGGATTCAGATACTGTCAAAAGTTGAAAATGTAGGTACGTGGGGGTAAGCACTGAATTGGGTGATCACATTTCCCGAAAGTTTATTTTATGTTCCATGAATGCAGAAGGTGTTGGATTTAGGTGAGGGAAATCCTAGGCAGTTGATTGGCAGCACACCAGATTCAATTTGGTTTAAAGAGCAGAGCCCATGTGGGCAACACTCAGTTCCTGTTACCACTGTAACCAATAAAAAGTTACTTTGTATCATGACCTTGCCTCGTCTCTACAAACCTCGATCTGCACAGATCTAACACTGGTGATGAAGAGGGCCATAAGACAACAGGCAGAGAGGATCCAACCAACAGGATCAAGCATATTAGCAGCGACAACCTTGGAAAACCGGATGTGCGAAAATCAAACTGTGAACCGAAAAGAGGGACGATCGCAGACAAACATGGCAACAAACAACTCATCGCAACCACCATTCAACTCAGTCTTTGATCCAGACACAGAGACATGGGAGGAATATATAGAAAGGTACAATTGCTACCTGGACACGAACGATCTAATTGACCTGTCCGACAAAAAACTGAGGAGACTTTTCCTCAGCCACTGCAGAAAAGCAGCATTCAGGGCAGCAAGAACAATCGCTGTCCCAAATCCAGACAGCTCCCTCCCATGGAAAGACCTAATTGAGGGTCGGAAGAACCATTTTATGCCGCCACCTGCAAAACTGGTTCAGAAGTTTGAGCTCTGACACAGAAAGCAAAGGGCACAAGAGCTCATTAACCAATACATTGCAGCTCTAAGAGCCATTGCTGTGAACTGCGATTTCCCCGACATGAACAAGGGACTGCTAGACCAGTTCGTATACGGGCTGCAGGACAAAAATCTAAAGTGGCGATTGATGACGAACCCTAACAAAACTTTACAGATTGTGGTCGAAGAAGAAAGGGTTACCGAAACCTCAGTGAGGGCAGAGAGTCAGATGGCAAGGATCCCTGATGAAGAGGATCAACCATCAAAATCCACACACAGAATGCACAGAGAGAACATGAGCGAGTCCTCAACAGACGGCAGCAAAGATGAGGGGGTACACAAAAACTTCAGGTGGAAAGAAGACCCCCATCTGAGGTGCCAGGGTTGTGGGTGACCACACACCAGGACAGCATGCCCATTCAGAGACGCATACTGCCACAAGTGTGGGGGAAGAGGCCATATTGGCAAGGTGTGCAGGACAAAAGACTGATCACCAACAAGAAGTGGGAAAAGACAACAAGTGACCACACCAGCACCTCCTGCTGGACAACAAGCAGAAGCCACCTGGATAATCATAAACAAAGCAATCAATCATCAGAGACAAATCAAACAACAATGGTCGCAAGAAACCAAGACACACACACAGGATTAAAATGGGAATCGAGATCTATGGGAAGACCTGCAAGATGGAGGACACTAGATACAAGGCATTCGACCTGAGTTATGATGGAAGGACATTGTCAGCACCTCCACCACACTAAGAGACTACCAGGGGAACCACATCCCTGTCCTGGGACAGTGGTGCCAGTAAATTACAACAGATTCAACGGCAACCTTCCCCTGCTAATTGTGAAGGAAAACCTGCAAACCCTGCTTGGACTGGACTGGTTTAAAGCCTTGGGTCTGGGGGTTACCGGCATGCACACAACCCGGATAGAAGGCATCGACAACCTGACCCAGGAATTTCAGGATGTCTGCAGCACACAGTTGAGCAAGTATAAAGCGACCCCTATCTCGTTCAGTCTCGATCCCACAGTCAGCCCAATCTGCCATAAGCCGAGGTGAGTTTCATTCATGTTAAGACCAAAAGTAGATGCTGAATTAGATAAGCTCATTAAGCAAGACATACTAGAACCCGTCGACCACACAAATTGGGAGACACCCATAGTAACACCCCTTAAGAGCCATGGGTCAATCAGGATTTGTGCAGACTACAAGTGCACACTGAATAAGGCATTACAACAGAGCGCCTATCCAGTTCCTGTAGTCCGGTATCTGCTACATTCCCTGGGACCAGGAAAGATTTTTGTCAAACTAGACCTGGTCCAGGCATACCAACAGTTACCAGTAGATGCAGCCACCGCAGAAGTACAAACAATAGTGACCCATGGGGTCACTAGCCTCCAATTTGAGGTGGGCGTTGCGCCTGGAATTTTTCAGAGTGTCATGAAGAGGCTGTTACAAAAAATTCCAGGGGCAGGACCATACTTTGAAGATGTACTTGTCACAGTAATAAACACAAAAAACTAATCACTAGATTGAGGGAAGTTCTAACCTGCTTCAGGCAGGCAAGATTACACCTCTAGAAAGAAAAGTGTGACCTAGGAGTCCAGGAAGTAAACTTCCTGGGGTATAAAATACACGGTAAGGGCATTCACCCCACCACCGATAAAGTCAGAGTAATTAGAGAAGCCCCCACACCAAAAAATAGAACAGAACTCCAAGCATTCTTAGGGCTTTTAGATTTTTATAATAGCTACTTAAAAGGGAAGGCAACAATAGCCGACCCCCTACACAAACTCTTGGGGGGGAAAGCCACATGGGTCTGGGGAGAGGCGGAAGAAAAATCATTCCAAAGGGTAAAGCAACTCCTCTCAGAGGATGCATTATTAATTAGGTACAATACCACCCTCCCTTTAATCCTGACCTGTGATGCATTTCCTTTTGAAGTAGGGGCCGTTCTCAGCCATAAGCTGCCAAACGGGAGTGAAGCCCCCATAGTGTTCTACTCTAGGACACTAACCAAACCAGAACGCAACTACTGTCAACTCGACTGAGAAGCCCTAGCCCTAGTATCAGGAATCAAACGATTCTACGAATATGTGTTTGGAAGACATTTCACTCTAATTACAGATCATAAACCACTCATGGGCATAATTGCAGGGGACCGCCCCACACCCCAGGCCCTATCCCCTAGAATGACTCAGTGAACAATGATTTTTCTTCTGCCTCTCCCCAGACCCATGTAGCTTTTCCCTCCAAGAGTTTGTGTGGGGGGTCGGCTATTGTTGCCTTTCCCTTTAAGAAGATTTTAGCTGCTTAAAATTACACACTAAACCACTGCCCAGGTGCCCAACTATGCCATGGCGATTCCCTCAGCCACTGCCCCCTACCAACCACTGATGACAGCAAGCCAACAGAGGAGGTGGTGCTGCTAATTGGCTGCAACGATGCGGGACTTGACTTGTTTACATGGCCCAGTTATTGGCATGCCGTGGCCCAGTGCCGATCCACAAACAGGGATTTGGGGACCCCTGATATATATTACTAGCTGACCCGGCCACGCGTTGCTGTGGCTCAGTTTGGGGCTGTTAGAAGTGCCTGGGGCGGAAATGCACTCC
>JANHFO010007779.1:0-15993 GCA_032468095.1 Pareas carinatus
ACCCACATTACACCAATTCTCTGCGAGCTGCACTGGCTCCCTATTGGTCTCTGGGCACAATTCAAGGTGTTGGTTATCACCTTTAAAGCCCAACATGGCTTGGGGCCAGGCTATCTGCGAGACTGCCTTCTACCTCATAGTTCCCAGCGACTGGTAAGATCCCAGAGTTGGTCTCTTCCAGGTCCCGTCAACTAAACAATGCGGGCTGGCGGGTCCGCGGGGAAGGGCCTTCTCTGTGGCTGCCCCAGCTCTCTGAAACCAGTTACCTCCAGAGATCCAGACCATCCCCACCCTAATGGCCTTCCGAAAGGCCTTGAAGACCTGGCTTTGCCGGCAGGCTTGGGGCCGTTGACCTCGCTTGGTGATCTGGTGAGGTCACGAATGGTGTGTGAGTGTGTTTTAAAGTCTTAAATGTGAATGTTTTAATATGTTGTGAGCCACCCCGAGTCCTTGGAGAGGGGCGGCATACAAATTTAAGAAATAAATAAGAAATAAATAAGAAATTCAGCACTCTGGTGCTCCTTTCCTTGGTTTTGCTTCCCGTGGCACTTAAAACTCAAAACCAGAACTGATTTTTCCTCAGCTACCAGACTCAAAAGAGGGAAAGAAAGGAAGGATCTTTATTGCCCAGGCCTCACCCTCAATCTTATCACTGCAGAGAAAGGAGGAGCAAAGTCAACCTTTGGTGATCCACCAATCCATCAGTTTCTTGAGCTAGGCCACTGCTGCAAGGCATTCGTAACAAAAGCCTACTGTAAATCCTGATTGCTTCCTTCCCTTCCTTCCCTGTGGTGGTCGTGGTGTCAAGGCCGATGCCTGGAATCATTTTCCCTGTACTCAGGTGCACTTGCTGGAAGTCTAGTACTCAGCCTGAATATAGGTAGGCCTCAACTTACAACAAGTAGAAGCAGAATTTCCACTGCTAAACAAGACGGTTGTTGTGAGTTGCACCATTTTTTGCCACAGTTGTTAAGCAAATTACTAGAGAATCCCTGCAGTTGTTAAGCGAATCCGGCTTCCCCCCATTGACGTTGCCTGTTGGAAGCCAGCAAGGAAGGTGGCAAATGGCAATTGCATGGCCTAGTCATTTACAAATGGTTGTAAGCAGAGGACTAGCTGTAGATAGATATAAACATGCATGCGTGCAAAACACGGGCTTAAATCCTGGGTTTTGTCTTAAAGGTCGTTATCCATTCTCCTAAAGCTTATCAAGAAAGGTCACCTAAGTAGTATTTTTCTTAACAGATTTTTTTTTTAATCTCAGGCTTACCTCCTCCCATCTTGCTAACTTCGAATTTGGTCGGTCGGTCGTGGGTTTGCTATGTACTTGGGGCCTAGAGAAAAGTTGATCTATACTAGAAGATTAGGCTTATAACAATTGTAATTCTGATTCATCTACTTTGGACCACCAGACTGGGCTTGTCCTTTCATTAACCCACTACAGGGTGGTTGTCGTTTTTGATATGACCGAATTCACACGCTGCAACAAATGGTTGGCTCCATAAATCTCCAGGCTGAGCTGACTCCTAACATTAGGTTCTGAAAAACAGTACACAAATCACATTAGCTAAAATGCTATCACCTCCACTATGACCAAGCATGGTGCAGGAGTGTAGCTGTTTCAAAAACATTTCCTCTACTTCCAAAATATTAAATTGCCATTTTGCAGCACAAGTTTTCAAAACTCACAAAAGAAAAATCATGATTTGCATCATGTAGCTCAATTGAAAAAGGTTTTTGTTTGCTTAATTTGATGGACAGAGCAACAAAATACAGAATGTTTCACATCCACATTAAACCATGTAAAACTTTGAAGTGGCTGAAAAAGGTGATGTACAAGCCCTACCCATAATTTATGGCTTATGAACCTAGCTAATAATGGTTGGATCAACAAATCAGAGCAAAATGTGACCTCCATTCCTAGAGCAGAGGTCTCCAACCTTGATCCCTTTAAGGCTTAGCATAGCTGGCTGAGGAATTCTGGGAGTTGAAGTCCACAAGCCTTAAAGAGACCAAGGCTGGAGACCTCTGCCCTAGAGGGTTTTCTTATTTACAAAGTTTAGCAGATACATCCAGTCCTGTTACCTGTATTATCTACTATTTTCCTCCAATCTTTCCGAATATAAAATAAACATCTAGAGAGAGGTTATTTTTGTTTTTTTAAAAAGAACAATTTATTGCTTACACAGCTAGGAGACCCATGTAATAAGACCAGACATTCACTACATAACAAGAAAGACAGTTGGTCCTGTCTGAGCTGAAGTATAACAGTGTAGTATTTTCCTGCAACAAATAGATTTAACGGTTGTTTTTTCCTATCCAGATTTGGATCACCTTCATTGAACTGGGCACCCTCCGGCTGATTGGGACTGCAAGTCCTAGAATTCATAGCCTTTTGAATATGTCGATTGAAAATTCCGGGAGATGCAGTACATCCATATCTGAAGGTGACTCTCTTTGGGCAAGGTTAAAAGGTGGATCTGTGAAGAATGCAGAATTTGAAACATGGAACTTTTTTCAGCTCCAGCTTTAACATCTATGGAGACAAGCGGCCCGCTGTCATCACAATGTAATCTTCAGTTCTCCGAGTTATGCACAAGGGGATAGACTGCAACGATAGACAGGGCAGCTGCGAGGCTTTCTAGTCCTGCTACCTATCTTCAACAGAAGCTTTGATGCTGGAAAAGAACGTGCTTGCAACTCAGATATCCGACATGTTGTGATACATGACCTTGCTGTTCAATGCTGGCCCATCTTTGTAGCCAACCTGCTTGCTGTTTTGTTTTGTTTTGCTTCTGGCCATAAAACGAAGGATTAATCTTTCTGTTATTTCAATGAAAGTTGAATATAAGGGGGCATCTGGTCAAGTATTCGAGGACTGAGAGACTTCCAGTGGAGGCATTCACAGTAGATACAAAGATGAGGCTAGAATGCCAGTCATGCAAAAGAAGCGGAGAAACCTCTGGAGCAGGGGTGGCATTCTGTGACCCCCCAAACGACATTAATAAAAAAAGACCTCAAACAATTGTGAACAGTTGGAGGGGAGGAAAAAATATATAGTTTCCTCTACCCTATTGCATAAATATTAATGTCTGCCTAAAGCAGCCAATACCTGCCAATAATGGGAACTAATTGGCCAGTCATGAGAACTGAACAATGCCTCTGGGATGCTTTTCCTAGAATCTTTAGTGGGAAAATTAGACAGTGTTTACGAAGTCCACCCAGGGTGGAATTTACTTCCCCAAAGCTGACATGAAGGAGAGGAAGACAGAAGGGCTGTATAAAACTTCTTGAATTCTGAGCTTTGGACTCAGAAGATTGTCTGCCCCATGATGTTATGGCAGTGGTTTCTTCTGAAAAATCCATCAAGGAGAAACTGATTGGATCCTATGTGGAAACCTATCGCTACGAAAGAGCAAAGCATAACATATTACAGTAGTCATTTTGAATGACACGCACGCTCCAAATTCAAACAACCGCCCCCCCTCCACATACATACGCACAAACATACAAAGTTGGCTGCTGAATGGAATACGTGGCCCAATAGTGCCAACTTATATTGCACTTGAGTGAGGTACGAAACAGAGTTTTAAAAAAAACAAACAAACACCACTCAGAACTTGGCCTCTTTGGACCACCGGATTTTGTGAGAGAAAGGAGGCCAGGGCAGGTATGAACTTTGAGAGACATGTAAACAGAAGGGAAGGGGGAAAGCCCCAATAATAGAGAACGGCAGCGTCTGTTATCATGACGAGGGACCCAAGCCCTTTCTTCAGCAGGCTGAACCTTGATCTTGCCCCCCTAAAACTTAGTCCAGCATCTCATTTTATTTGTCGGCCTCTGTCCTTTGTCCTCTTCATAGCCTGCTTCTGCTGCCTTGATTCTGCTTTTTTTTAAATGATTTCTTTTTCTTGCCAGAAAAGCACCTTAAAAAGAAGTCCAAAAGGTCCTTCTTGGGGTTGAAGCCTGTCGTCGTTCTTCAAGCTTCCGGGAAGCAGGAACTAGGGACCAGGCGACTGAAGGATGCGGCTCCTTCCTGTCAGGATGTCGGTCAAAACAAGGATCAGGACAAGGACGTTCCTGAACCTCCTCCCCCCTTCACTGATTGGCTCAGAACACGAGCACAAAGCCCGAAAGGTCGATCCATAGTCAATGTCAAGCTCGATCCAGACACAAGCCTTCTTTTAGCTGAGCTTGCTTGGTTGGTAAGACCGGGTCACAGGTAGAGGCAGCTTGTGGAGGCCTAAAGAAGGGAAAAGAAAAGTAACTGAACAGCCTGCAATCTCGCCCTTTGCTATTCTGGCAACGAGAAAGCCCATTCAACCCAGCAATTCCACCATCGGTTGCAAGCCGCTGCGAAACGTGTCTTAAGAGTGGCCAACAGGTTCAGTACATAAAAAGAACAAAGCAAGCCAGCATGCAATGAAGGCAGAAAAGTCTCCTTAATGGAAAGCAGGCCAACTTAACAGAAATTCCAGGTCTCTCCCCAAAATCAAAAGCTCGGCACACGCAGATGTATACACATATACTAAGCCCAACTGGCTTAGCCCTAGCGCTCTGAATGAACAACAACTGACCCGGTTCTAAGGGAAACAAAGCATGCTATAAATTCAATGTGATGTGGGAAGAGGCTCTCCATAAAGGAAGAGGCTTCCAGCCTTAGGCTACCCAAGGGATGTTCCTTTCCAGGTTGACCAGCCCACCTTCCGTCTCCCTCCCAAACCCAGAAGACGACCCAGGTGTACTTACCAACTGCCCTGATAAGTTCCGCCTGCACCGCCCAGGTGAACTTCTTGACCAAGCAAAGAGTCGTGAGTCCGGCAAAGAGCATATTATAGAGGAAAACAATGTAGAAGTTTCCCAGCCAGTTGAACCTCCCGAAGTCTCCCAGCAAGTCAAATCTTGTGATCCCTGAAACAAAGAGTAGAGAGAAAGACGCTGACAATCGCGGACCAGAAATATGTTTGTCTTCCAATCCCAATCTGGGCTCCTTGTAGGAGGATGGGCTCAACCAGCATGACCTTTATTTGGCGCTGAAAACTTTTGAAAAAGCTTTCCAGGAGAACAGCATTTTAGTGCTCTATCATTTCTTGGACCTCTTCAGGAGATCTACTGGCAGAAACAGGACAATTATATAAAACCTTTTTTTATTATTTACCACAGTATTTAGGTTTCGTCTGTGCAAGTCGTTTTGTGATTGCTATAGCGGCAGTTTCCACAAGGAGGCCACGGACATATTTGACTGATCAATCTGATACGTAGATCCAGAAAGCTACAAGACTCACCCAATGTGCGAGACAACACAGGGAGGGCAGAACTCAACACCAAGAGGGAGACGCAGTTCCCGATGATCTGCGGGAAACACAGTTGAAAACAACGATGGGCATTCTTGCCACTGGCTGCTCCCATCTCATCTCAGTCATACACAAGAATATGGAATTTATTTATTGACTTTATTTGTATCCCGCCTTTTATTTTTTTAACAAATAAATAGCCCTGAGAAAGAGTGACAGATCCCCAAGTCACCCAGTCAGTTTTCATGGCTAAGTTGAAACTAGAACTCACTATCTCCCACACTTTCTAGCCTGGTGCATTAGCCAGTGGCTCAAACTGGCTTCTCTTCACCAGGTTCAGTTTGTTCCCTCCCAGGGGACAGAAGAGACTGCAACTGAGCTCCCCTCAATTTGAGGGTCTTCAGCATCTTACACATCTTTCGCCGTGTATGGGGAGATCCAGAGACCAAGCCTCTGGGCAAGGAGCATCTCTCTATGGAACATCTGCTCCCAAAGGCTGGCACACTCCCCACCTGTCCCATTTGACCGCTGAACACTTAGCAACATCTGGCTGGTCAAATAGCTACATGCGATGCATGAGGATTTGTTCCTCAGTCCAGAACTGGGGCAAACCCCACATCCAGTTCCCATGAGATTGTGCTGCCAGGTTCAGTGGCAAATGTCTTGGCCATGGCTGCTTTTCAGACTGATTTTGGAGTTCTTTGGAGATTTAAAGGGTAGGAGGGAAATCTCTGGAAGGTAAATTACTCCTATCTTTTACCCTGTGACAATATTCTCACATAGCTCAAAAAGTGGAATTTGGGAACATTTTTGAGGACTGGGGGAGACAGCAAGAGGGGGACTCAACTGTTAATCTCCAGTTTTTCTTCTCACCCTCAGAATTATAAAGATAAAGAAGGTGGCCGATATCCCCTATTTCAGTAAATCTCAGTTTCTTTAAACCACAGACAGGAGACTCATGGGAAGTCAGGAAACTGTCTTTCAAACAATGCTGATGCATAACTGGCTTTTTGAATAGAGAGCATGGTAATGCAATAAACACAAGGATTCCTAGTTAAAACTAAATGCTCTCGTCTGTCTTGGCTAAAATTCACTCATCCTATTTGTCAACCAAGTCTCTTTGCTACTCCACATGTCATTGTCCACCAGAGGTTGTCCCACTGTCTTGCTTCAAAATTAAAAAGTTCTCTAACCATTGCAATTCTTTAAACCAGCGTTCCTGGAACAATCTATTCCACCCTCAGCAACTTTAAGACTTGTGCACTTCAACTTCAGCATGACTGGCTGGGGGATTCTGGGAGTTGAAGTCCACAGGTCTTAAAAGTTGCCAAGGTTGGACAGTCTCGATTTATTCAAATATCGCAACCACTAAAAGGATTGTTCCTTTTTGCTCTATTTCTGTCATTCCATAAACTAAAGGTTTCACCAGTGAAAGTACGCAATGATAAAATGTTGTAGGATAAAGGCCTACCTTAGTCATCGCTGTGTTGTGTTGCTCAGGCAGAAGTTTAATGAAAAATGGGGAGCTATAGAATCCCACAACAGAGGAGATCATTAAATAACTAAGAAAATGTTAAGGAAGAACAGAAGATGGAAAGCAGTCTCATTTTATGTTATGGATCACTGAGGGAAAAAAATACAACCACCCCTATTATAAACAGATTGTGTAACCTTACAGTAAAATGGGAGCCAAAGAATGGAAAATTCAGGACAGCAAGAAGGGAAAATTCCTTTGCAAATGAGGGTGCTGGTTTCAAGGGGATACCCATTCAGATGGCTTCAGCAAGGGAGCAGACCAACTCATGGAACAGAAGCCTCTCGGTACAGTAGTTACATGGCGCTTCCAATAACAGAGGCAGGATGAAAGAAAGCCAGAGCAAATGATTAATTATGAGAGGACCTGACAAATGTGAGATAAACCAATGGAAAAAAAGGAAGAGTTTTCTAGGTCAGAGGTCCCCCAGCGGCAACCGGGTCACATAAGTGGTGGCCTGTCACGCGCACAGCAGTGTGCACACGTGCAGCCCCACTCCGAGTGCCGGGCGACGGCTGCAGCCAGCTCACACATGCATGCACCTGCCCCGCCCCGCAACCCAAAAGGATCGAGGACCCATGTTCTAGGTAAACACAGATGGTGTTCAGTGTACCAAGAGCACTGAAGGGGATTCCAGTAAGGATACAATATCAGAATAACCTGCATGGCTGCCCCAAAAGAGCCAAAGACAGAGAAAGAAACTTTTCCCAGGGGTGCATCCTGTGGAATGAGAAAAGGGACGAGGTTACTTGGCGGAGGGGAGACATCGCAAAATCCACACCGCTTTTCACGTATCAAAAGCTCAGTGCTGCAACCCAAACCAAATTCACGCTAGGGGAGATCCCTTTCTACAAGTGTCCTGCTATTCCTTAGGGTCATACAAGTTGGGTTTTAAAGTTGGTTGACAAGCTTTGAAGAGCCTGCTTAAACTCTTTGCATTTTCCCATCCTCAGAAGAAACATAATATATGCTTTGCCGCCCGATAGCCTCTCCCATGGAAGGAAAAGCTTCTTATCGACGGGACAGAGGGGAGATCGGGACCCTCTCTCCCTGGAGTTCTGGATGATTGGGGAGCTCTGAAACAAAATTGGAAGGTGCAGAAAGGAAAGGAGGTCAAAGGCACAGACAGATTGAGCTTCACCCTCAAGGAAACCTGCTTATTCCATGAAATATGGATAATTGTAGAATAAAACTTTCTGGAGCACCGAGTTTGTTCTCCAATACACTCCTGGGGCAAACGCTTATTAGTAGACTTGAGCATTTTACAGCTCCTGGGCCATTTTCAGCCCTTCGGCTGTCCCACTCCAGCAGGCATGGATTGCTTTTATTTTGAAGGCAACTGCTATTTCCCCCCCCAATTTACATATGTGTGTGCATGCATGCCTATGCACTTTCACAGTCTATTGGTTTGGCCCTCCACAACAGTCCCAGTCTCATGTGGCCCCTTGGGAAAATGAACTGCCTACCTGTGCCTTATAGACTGCACCAGCTTTCTCTCTGGCAAGGAATTGATGGTGGATTACAGAAGTAGGGATTTTGCCTCAACTTAAGCCAATTGTGAACCGTCTGAATGATCAATAAGGACATCTGACCGAGTCATCCATGGTATATAAGCAGCAAATGAAAACCAGGCACGAGAAAAGCACCAAGGAGGGATCCCGCGCTTTTGGCGCCCTCACCTGGATTCCTCGAGGCATTGCGGCATCATCCAAAAGCAACTCCAGAACATGGAAGCAGACTACCAGAACAGAGATTCCCTAGAAAAATACCACATACACCTGAATATTAGGTGAAAGGTAAGAGAAAAGAGGTTCCATGCGCCACTTTCAGATGACACCTTAAAGAGCTACACGCAACATTTGAAAACAATACCAGATTCACTTAAAACCTGGTCCCCAAGCCAAAACATCGATCCTAGAATATAAACAGAAGAATGATCTCTTTTAGGAATACGTAAATCATCAGCTCCCTGGAGACTCGGCACAATATAGCCAGTTATTTGTTTTTTTGCCTCTAATGAATTCTATTCATGTTTATTTACTGCCCAAGATATGATTTGATGGCCAGGCTCTGTAGTATAAAGTCCTACACTATCCTAGCTCAAGGTTGACTCAACCTTCCATCCTTCTGAGGTCAGTAAAATGAGGACCCAGACTGTTGGGGGAAAGATGCTGACTCTGTAAACTGTTTAGTGTGTGCTGTAAAGTACTGTGAAGCGGTATATAAGTCTATTGCTATTGCTATAACTGGCTAAATTTAATCAATAAACTATGGGTTAGAAATCACAATGGCCAAAGTCACACATTATACTAAATCTAAGTTTTCCAAACACCTGAGTGTCCTTTGGTTGGGGAGGGGCTGCAGACTCCGGGGAAGGTGTGAAGAACTTTGCTAGAATGAGTCCACCTTTCCCAAAGTTTCATTATATTGTTTTCATTGTTCCTTTGTGTTTATTCCAGTGTTTGGATTTTTAGTGGAGGGATGTGCAATTACGATTTCACTAAAGGGAGGTGAGCGGTGATGGTAAAAAGTTTAGAAAATCCTGCATTGCACTCACGTTAAGTCCAAAAATGTGGCGTTATGAACTTAATAGGACAGGTGAAGACAATTTTTCTAAGTGGCTACTCCATTCAGGACTGAATATACCTACAATACTGCATTACCTCTTCTATTGCAGCAGTTTCTTAATCTCATCAACTTTAAGACATGTGGATTTCAACTCCCAGAATTCCTCAGCCAACATGTTGAGGGAAGGCATTCTGGGAGTTGAAGTCTACACATCATAAAAGTTGCTGAGTTCGAGAAACACTGCATTAGGCTAACTTAAACACATACGTATATACAGGGATCTCTTATTGCTACTTCACAGCTTAGCAAATACACTGTTCTTTGGCATACAGAGTAGATGTAAATAAAGTTCTAAATGTATTTTTTAAAAACTTCTAGAGACCATTTTCAGACCATTTTCCTAACTTCAGGAAGTTGACACGGCAAGTCTAAAGACTGGAGAAGGGAAACTGAAATGTCAAAAACCTGGACCGCAGAAAAGCTGGAGAGGCTGATCTGTAGGAGGGACAGGAAAAGGTTCATCCTGCAAACACTGTGTTCTAACACGGCCATGGTGATGAACAGTAGGAATTCCTGTCCAGTATTATTTGGATGGCCGCATGCTATTGGAGGTATAAAATGCCATTTAAAGACGGATACAGATCAAAACAGAAATTTAGGATTAATTTCAGCCCCAGAATTTACCGTCAACGACAGCAGAGACAGCATAGCCAATGGATAGCCCAGGTTCCTTTGCCAAGCGGAAGCTCTGCGGCGTGTTTCTGACAAAAGAGGAGGGGGGGAAATACACACTTACAACACACAAAAGTTATATTGGATGAAGGATGACAATTTTCCATGTCCCTTCCAAGATAACCCCCTTGAAGTTGCCTTCTCCAAGGAGGAAAACAACCTCACCGCCATTGAGTGAGGTCTATTTGCCTCCAATAAGACATCTGTCTTCAGAAAAATCCAGGCTAATAAACAACAGAAGCTAATTACCAATGTGTGTTTTACTCATCCCCATCTCGTTTTTTTAAAAAAAGATAAAAAAATGTGAATCCCGGGGAGAGAAGCCGGAAGGAAGGACCCAGAAGGAAGAAGCAGCAACCATTATGATCAAAAGCAAAAATGCTGTTAAAAAGTATAGGCCTCCACCCCAGGCATTGGATATTCAATCCTGCTGTGTTTTCTCAAATATTTCTCCAAAGTTAAGGACCAGGCATTTGTGTAAGTTTAGTTCTTAGGTTGAAATCATCGCGTCTCCTATGGTCTCAAGTTCAGAAGATGAAGAATTTTAATACGGGCATCCAACAAGTTGTAGATTACCAAGATTATAGCCTAAACACCCAAGTATCCTGCTCTAGCATTAAATGGAACATCAGATTTAGGATAGCAATCAAATGGGAAGGCTTCCCTGCTATGCCATCATAAACTTTCAAACTCAAGTCCTGGCAGGTTCCTGAAAAAGCATGGAAGGTATACATAATAGAGAATGTGAAGGCACTTGGGAAGAATCTTAGTACGCCTGTGTGTATGGCAGGAGGGGGATTAATCTGAGTACATATCTACCCCCAGGCTAGTATTGCATATTGTACGTTTAATCTATCCGTAATTGGGGGGGGAATAAAAGTACTGTTTGATGCAATAATAGACAGGATACAGGGGACAGGAAGTAGAACTGTTTAGATAGAGCAAATCACAGTTTTTAGAAATGTTTATGTGGAATCAACAGAGGAGTAACAGAGAATCTCCGTGGACAAAAGAACGGGAGCAGCTGCAATTCTTCCCACATTGCGTTTTATTCTTACCCAGTGTTATCCTGTGTGCATGGATGGCTAGGTATTGTTGTCTCAACATTTCCATATCAAAGTTGAGCCAACAGGATGTTTTCCCTGCACAAAAGCAAAAAAAAAATAAATGAGTAAAGAGATAGAACCTGGATCAGCCTCAATGCCCACATGCAGCAACCTGATGCAGTCCTACACATAGGTAATCCTTGCTGAATGACTACTCATTTAGTAAATGTTCAAAGTTACGATGGGGCTGAGTGTGGTGGACTTATGATGGGCCCCCGTTATTGCATCATATGATCCTAATTTGAATGCATGGTGAGCCACTTGCAATTACGAGTCATAACATCCTTCAGTCGTGTGATCATAATTTGAAACCTTCCAGGTGGCTTCCGACAAGCAAAGGCAATGGGGAAGCCAGCAGGAAATTGCAACGGCAATCATGTGACTGCAAAATGCTGCAGACGTACGGGATTTATCTAGCAAAGGCACCTGGGACTGCTGCAACTTCCACCATAAGTTGGCGTGGTCACGTGGTATGGTGCTTTATGACTGCACTGATTAGCAACAGAGTTGCCAGATCCAATTACCGTCTCAAAGCTAGGACTACCTGTAATTGTTCTTTCTGGAGATCCCTTGTAGGCTAAGGCGCGCATGCGCACATGGAGACTGCTGTACGTTAGCTCTACCATTTCTGAATGGGTTTCATACAGAACTATTTAATACTGTAGAGGAATGCATGATTTAATTCACCTGTGGTGCTGTACACCACTGAGAGTCCGTAATGGATGGCGATGGAATAGAAAATATGTAAACAAATAGTCATTTCAGCCACCTGCTAAATCCAAGCACACGAATTCCCAAGCCACAGCTCTGTCCAGCTTTAATGGCAACCTACCAGAGTTGATCTTGCGAGAAATGGCAGCTTCCTCAAACCCCGTGCAGCTCAGTTGCTCATCTAGATCCTCCAGGAGCTGAAAAGACAGGAAACACGCACTCAAGATCCTACTGGGAATAAAGCTGTTTGCTTTAAACATTCCAGAAGATGCATTTCTACAGCTGATGCCTTTCCTCTTTCCCAACCAACTAGGTAAAGGTACAGAGTAGGTGGTTAAGAGCTGAGTTAATTGATAGATCTGCTGGTCTGGCAATAATTGCAGAGATTTTTATCTGCCAAGTGTTTTAACATCAGCAACCATAGTATATTGCTTAAAACGGGAGGAGGAGGAGGAGGAGGAGATTGGCAATGGATTTTTAGGTGGAAGAATGGTGACCTTTATTTCATTCTATTAGTCACAGGTTTTGGCCAACAAGTTATGTAATGCAAATGATAATACTCATTAAATTAGATGAGAGGGAGGAAGGGATGCTCCTTTCCTATAATTAATTATGGGGACACTGCTACCCTTAAGGCCACAGTGATGAAGCAAATGCTTCTTGGTGATCTGGAAGGAAGGAAAGTAGTCGATCTTGCAGTTCTGATGCGTCCCCATCTCTGCTTTAAAACTATTCTTATCTCTGGCTTTTCTAGTTTCACTTCCTTCCCAAATAATGATTTGATCATTCCTAGCTAGAAAGGAGACCATCCTCACAGCTTGATTTGATACCATAACCGATGATTATTTATTTATTTATTTATTAGATTTATATACCGCCCTTCTCCCGAAGGACTCAGGGTGGTGTACAAATAGCTTGAATAATTAACATAGAACTTTAACAATATTTACAAAATTATGGGGCGTGGAGGAAAGGGAATAGGAAAAGGGGAGAATTGGCCGCGTGCCATCTCTCTTGATCCTAGGATCTGTCATCAAGTGTAATTTCCGTACACCTCCTTTTTTTGGAACCGACTGTGAAAAGACTGAAGCTGCCTTACCCTGGGCTTTACCAGCAGCGTCCCTGTGACAGTGAACATCCGTGACAGACCGAAGGGTGTGCACACTGCAAAGAATTGGAGAGAGAACAATTGTGACTAGCCCCAGCAAATAACCCTAACAATCTTCTCCTGCCAAAAGGTGGCGCTGTCCTCCACAATCTAGGAAAGCTGATAGGTTCTGCCAGGAAAGCAGGTCTCTCTGCTTGTTTTGCTGTTTCCCGGGTGCCAGGAAGCCATTACTTGTTCTCAGAGTCCAGCACAGAGGGGTTCTGGAAAACGGGATGCCATTCTAGGAATCCAGCAGGTCAAATAAATAAATAAACAAACCAGAGTCGCCTCTTTCTACAATGCAACAGATAATTATTGAGCTGGGGCTTTTCAGGATATTATCTTCACATTCGTGTTATCAATCGTTTTCCTATTGCCTTTTTCAAAGAGGCAATTTTTCCTTTCAAAAGGTTAGATGGTGGGAGCCTACACAGCAACCTTCTCCGACTTCTTCCAAATGCTTTAGAATGGGAACCCTCAGAATTCTGAATTAGCATGGATGAATGTTGGAGCTCTAATCTATCAGGCGATGACCGTGCTGGCTAGGAATTCTGTCCACATGTATGTGGGGGTGTCTGGAAAGCTAGAAAAGGTGCTGTACTGGGTCTCAAGGGACCAGCTGAAGACCTATGCTCTAGGACGGTGGTCGCCAACCTATGGGCTGCGGACCACTGGTGATCCGGGAACCAATCCGGTTGACCACGAGCCGGGCAGCTCCAATAAGACGCGGCCAGCCATGCCACTGCCCCCCACCTACACCAAGTGTAGGCATAGTCAAAGGCAGCAGTTACCTACTTCGTGGTATCGCAGGTAATCGCTGGTGAAGTGCAAGGGGCTTTCCAGCAGATTAAATGTTCGGATTGGTGGTAGCTTCCCCCTTTGGGCCAGCGGCGGTTTCCACATTCAGACCACTGAGAGCATGAGGCGAACAGGAGACATGGTTCGTGTCGCTTGCAGGCCCATGAGCGAGAGGAGCGCAAAGCAAGCCAGCCAGCTCTGCACTCGTATCACTTGCAGGCCCATAAGCGAGAGGAGTGCAACCGGCAGGCCCGCTGCGTTCCTCAGTGGGTGAAGAAAAGCCCCATCGCAAGGAGCAAGGGCAGTGGAATGGCCCGCTGCGCTCCTTGGTGGGCGAAGGAACAGCCCAATAGGAGCCCGCGGAGCGGCCCAGCAGACTGGCCTACAGCCGGAAGAGAAGCATGGGCGGTGGTGAGTGGAGCACCAGAACGTTCTGTGTGTGTGCCTCCCTCTCTCTGTGTCTCATTCTGTGTGTCTGTCTCCCATGTCTCTATCATTCTCTCTGTCTCTCTCTGTGTCTCTGTTTGTATGTCTCATTCTGTGTCTGCCTGTCATATTCTCTCTCTCCCTCCCTCCTCTCTCTCATTCTCTCCCTCTCTCCCTTTCTATCAGTCTCTCTCTCTGCCTCTCATTCTCTCGTTCCCGTTCTCTCTCTCTCTCTCTCTCTCTCTCTCTCTCTCTCTCATTTCTTTCTTTCCATTTTTGTTATAATTTTTGTTATGATTAAATAAGCTTTTTACATTTTGTTATACTAAATAGGTGCCTTTTATATGAATACAATGGAAGTTCTCTGATCATTACTTTACAAATGTATGTACTTTTTTTAAAAAAATCATATTGGTGGGACTCGGGATTTCGGATTATGAATTTGGTGGTCCCTGAGGTCCAAAAGGTTGGTGACCACTGCTCTAGGAAACCAAAATACTTCTACAACAGAGCATACATAGTACGGTGCAGAATCAATGACCAGTACTGACAATCCAAAAAACTATGCAGATGATAGGAAAAAACCTCTCCTCCTCAGCCCCAAACTCTGAAGCAGCAGACATGACTGTACTGGAAACTCACACAGGAGCAGGAGGACACCGAACAAGGAGATGCAGGAGTAGAGGTAGGGAAGGTAGTATTCCCAGAGATCTGTGGGAGAAAAAGAATACAAACAGGTTACGGCCCAGGAGAAAGAAAGCAGGGGCCTCCAGGCCTAGGAAATATGTATGGTGCTGCTGAACTTCAAAACCCAACACTCCCCAATCATCAGAGGCAAGAACAAAGAGACTCCCAGATTGCCCAGGACTGAGCTGAAGATCCTACTAATTACAAAACAGAGATTCTCTGAAAGCAGGAATTAAACTTCTGAATAAGGGGCATCTGATCACATCTACTCGAGCTGAAGGTAGCATACAGGGCATTCCCTCCTCCTATTTTTCCCCACAACAATCCTGTGAGGTAGAGGTTGGGCTGAGAGAGAGTGTGACAGGTCCAAAGTAAATCACCCACTGAGCTTTTGTGGCTGAGGGAAACTAGAATTTTTCTCTCTCTCTAGTCTTAATAAAACTCCTTAACCACTACACCACACTGGTTCTTGCTCTCAAACATTTCTGAATTGAGCGAAGAAAGAAAGCCTTTTCCTCAATTTTTTCCAATGCACCCAAATCATATAAAGAGTTCTTAAAAATTCTGCCCAGTCTTTATTATTCTAACCTCTTGGGGAAGAGGTTAAACATCACTGCTAGGAAGAACAAGTCTTTCTGAATCTGAACCAACCATCCAGTCATGTGTTTCATTTCCTGCTTGGTTTTCATGAGGCATGACCAAGGGGAGTTAGGCTATTAAGAAGCTTGTTTATTCACTGGAGAGTTTTGCCTGCATGAAGAACCCTAGGTTGAAAGCACTTAGTTAATTTATTTGTTATTTGTATTTGACTTGTATCCTGCCTTCGCTGTTTATAAATAGCCCATGGCAGAAAACATACCTAATATTCCTTCCTATTTTTCCCAACAACCATCACCCTTTGAACCTTGTCCTGGTTCTTAGGCCAGCACCTTAACCACTAGACCAGGGTTTCCCGATCTTGACAATTTTAAGGTGGGCGGACTTCAACTC